>MDKJ01250087.1:0-39989 GCA_005239525.1 Nicotiana knightiana | reverse complement strand
ATATATATATTGCATTTTCATATTATATTGATTCATTTAGTTGGTAATTTATAAAATATTTTATTACTAAGATCAACAATTAGAATAATAAAGAAAAATATTTGAGAATATAAATGAGAAAGAGAGAGCGAAAATTGGTCTGCAAAAGTTAAATAACACTAAACGGTTCAACAAGCACAAAGATACAAAATAAAATAGTTATTGATTATTATTTTTTAAATTATTATTTAGAAATAAATTTTGCATTTGATAAAAGTATTATCACAATTAATATTTCAAATCTAGGATGAACTATATATTTACACTATTGTTTTATATCTTACAATTAGATTATATCAAAGTGAATTTATGTTTAGAGGAATATGTGAGAGCATAGATGTGTATGCATATGGAGACTTGGTGAGCTGCACTCCATATCACGACCCGTAGCCAACAGAGTCTCCTTTAGAGTATTTATTTTTTCTTTCCTGTCCAAATTTGTATTGCGGACAGACGTTGTATTTAATTTTATTCATAATTGATGCTCATGCACTTGTGACACCGGGTTTTGGGGCGAATATGGATTGCATTGTAATTGAAGTTGTTGTAAAATATTATTATTTACTCTGTAAATTCCATTTTTTACTGTTTAATTAAAGGAAAATATAATTTTAAAAATATTAAAATAAGAATAAAATTAAGTATTTATTATTGGCTTGCCTGACAGTGGTGTCTGACACCATCACGACCTTTAATGGATTTTGGGTCGTGATAACAATGATTATTATTTTAAAATAAAAACACATTAAAATTATATTAAAATTATGCTTGAGTTATAAAATAAAAGTATAAAATATTGATGTAGATAAATAGATTGCGGTTTTTAACCGGTGAGGTTACATGCACAAATGTGCAGCAAGTGTAGTATGAGTACGTAAATCAACGCGTACCCAGTAAGTATCCCGTCTAACCTCGAAGAAGTAGTGACGCGGGGTCGACTTTGACACTCACTATGGGTTATCATAAAAATGCCGATATTATAATTAAACATGAAGTATATGAAGCAGTTGAAGTTTCAATAACAAGAAGTAACTAAACATCTCTTTTATTATTTAGGAAGTCTCCATCTCTGGTTTCGTCGTTTAATAATTTATATCTCAAGCGAACAAAGCAATATTAATTATAATTTAGCTCCGAAGATCTATCATGCATAAGTCATGCCGAGGATGTACGGCTCGAACCAACATATAAATATAAATTGTGCAATGCCGAGGGTCGAACGATGCGAACCATAGATGCATATATTAACCTGCCGAGATGATCGGCCCACTCCCATGAGAGTAGTGGAATTTTACTCCGCTCGCGGAATATAAATTACGAAGCGGTTGCACATGAATTTCTCAAGTTATTACAATATTCCTCAATTCTTTTCAAAAATACAAAATTTAAGTGAAAACTTTCAAATCTCGAAATCCTCAATGTCAACTCTTTTCAAGGAAATTAATAAAATACAACCAAATAATAGTATCAACAAGGCATGGTGTAAACCTAAACTACCCAGACATAAGCATAATTAGTAGCTATGTACGGACTCTCGTCACTTTCTGCGTACCTGCCCCCGCAAGTAAGAGCACACATAAATTCAATTCACCTATGGGGTTAATTCCCTCTTACAAGGTTAGAAAGGATACTTACCTTGCTCCGAAGTCCCAAAACCGGCTCCAACACCTTTCTAGCAACTCGAACCGATGCCTATCGCTCCAAAATTATCCAATAATTGTGCAAATCCATAAATACACACTCTAATACTTATAATAATCCAATTTATTAAATTCCTAACTCCGCTCGAAAAGATGATAAAAATCACCCTCGGTCCCAAGTGACCGGATTCCGAAATTTTTTGAAGATAAAATTTAGTCATAACCTCACGAACTCAAATATATAATTTATTCCAAATTCCATGCCCAAATTCGTGGTCAAAATCCAAAAATATCAAATTCTAGGTTTTCTACCCAAAACCCCAAAATTTGTACAAATTTACATGTTTAAATCCTTATACAACCCGTGTATTTAACTTATAGTGAGTGGGAATCACTTACCTTGTGTTACACGAAGAAGACTCCTAATAATCGCCCAATAGCCGAGCTCCAAAATCCCAAATGAAAATGAAGAAATGACCAAGTTTGATCCCCTTATGTTCTGCCCAGTTTTTGCTTCTGGGGATTACTTGACCACATTTGCAGTCCCGCTTCTGCGGGTCTCCCATCGCTTCTGCGACCCAGGGCTTCCAGCCCATTTCTGCATTTGTGGTCACCCATGCGCAGATGCGCATCCGCATCTGCGGATATACGTCCGCACCTGCGCCCCCAGACCTTCTCTCTCATTCTTGCTCCTGCGACACACCTCTTCATCTGCGACCTCGCAGGTGCGGACAACACGTCGCACCTGCGATCACTACCCAGCTTTTTCCAGACAGCATCTGCGACCATTTCCTCGCATCTTCGATCATACACCTGCGATCAAACTTGCGCAGGTGCGATTACACCAGATCTAGTGCACTTCAGCCATCCTTCAAGTATCAAATTGCTAAGTTAACCATCCGAAATTCACCCGAGGCCCCTGGGACCTCAACTAATTATACCAACACGTACTAGAACACCATACAGACTTATTCGAGCCTTCAAACCACATCAAACAATGTTGAAACCACGAATCGCACCTCAATTCAAGCTTAATGAACTTTAGAACTTCAAACTTCTACATTCGATGCCAAAACCTATTAAATCACTTATGATTGACCTCAAATTTTTCACACAAGTCACATTCGACATTACGGCCCTACTCCAACTTCGGGATTTAGAATCCGACCCCGATATCAAAAAGTCCACTTCCGGTCAAACTTCTCAAAAACCTTCAAATTTTCTACTTTCGCCAAATGATCCCAAAATGACCTATGGATCTCCAAATCCATTTCCGGACGCGCTCCCAATACCAGAATCACCATACGGAGCTATTACCTGACTCAAAATTCCAAATGGACATCGATAACATTGAAATGCACTTCAACCCAAATTTATGTAATTTTTCCAAAAGGCTAACTTCCACAATAGGCGTCGAAACGCTTCCGGGTCATCCAAAACCTACTCTGGACATACACCCAAGTCAAAAATCATCATACGAACCTGTTGGAACCTTCGAATCCCGATTTCGTGGTCGTTTACTCAAAAATCCGACCATAGTCAATTCGTCCAATTTAAAGCTTCCGAAATTAGAACTTCCTTTCTAATTCAACTCTGAACTTCCGAATTTCCAATCCGACCACGCGTACAAGTCTTAATACCTGAAGTGAAGATTCTCATGGCCTCATACCCCCGAATAACACGTTAGATCTCAAAATGACCGGTCGGGTTGTTACATTCTCTCCCACTTAACATACGTTCGTCCTAGAACGTGCTAAGAACTGCTCTTGAGTTTTCTGAAATCACTGTTTAACACCTCGTGCACCTACCTCTGCTTCCACAATCCATTTGAGCACATCAACTCAAGCAAACCTGCAATTCCTCCTCTTTATTTAGTCAAATAAGCCTTAGAGCCAAATGCCAACACCTGAAATCCTCTACTAGGTCTTTTCCAACATACAACCACCGTACCCATCACCACACGATGTTCCAATACATGATTGTATACCTGTTCTGAATCAACACCGTGCACTTCGTAATTCACTTGACCATAATAACATCCTCTACAATAATATCCACAATTCCACGAATCTGATGCCCACAAGACACCCCATGACACATATAAGTCCTGTTCCAACTCTTGCATTTCTGCCACGACGGAAGAGATGTGTAGAAATTCATAACCAACTACCGAGTCAACAAATCGATGAGTATCTCCTCCTGATAATAACCATTACCATATTATGAACCAAATAACGATATTTGCTCTCAAATGTACTGCATATAAATCCGATCGCACTGATCCTAGGTCCAATAATCTCGTCTCACCCAGTACAAGCTGGTTAGGTGATAAGCCACCTCAAGCACTGCCAAACGTCTCATATAATGCCACAATGGGCCAACAAGCTACAAACTCGAATGTGATACATAAGGGAACGAATTATGGAAATAACTACCCAACCCATATAACTAATTAAACAACCGAAAAGATACGATGAACCTTCCTCAGAAATTGAGAAACAAAACACACAAGATTAAGTATAGGGAACTGTACTCAACATCACACTGTTGCGGCGTACAACCCCATCGAACTATGATACCATTGCTAACCGAACCAACTTCTTCAAATTTACTTTGGATTTTTCCTTAGGAATAGCAATGGCTCCATTCTCACTGTAACAAACGCATTCTGCACTCATCCTGAGTGACCCCATTTCACGAGACCACATTGTCTCCAAAACCCACGAACCATCCCATACTCTCCTTGTGCGCATATTCGCGTCTTCAACTAGTACACCTATTCTGGTAATTTCTCCATGAATCCAAAGTCATTTTCTCTCATTGTCCCAATGCTACACTGCAGACTGAAGATAACATAGGACACTCCAAGACCCTTTGGTAACCAACTACAAAAGCTCGATATTTAACCACACTAGACTCGAAATCCGTAGGCACCGCACTTTAACTTTTGAATCCACTAGGACCGTTTCCCACTCTGAATTGGTCTCAAATATAGTCAAACTCTCAGGCCCTGCTAGCACATGAACACCTTCTCAAAGGAGCACCCGAATGAATCACCTTCCTTATAACTCACCTCTACACGAAGCATAAATCCTGAGTCTTCCCAAAGCTTGAGCATGAATCGATAAGGCCAATTATAACACACATTCCTCAAATCCTTTGCTCAAATTACCTCTGATGTTTTCTTTCCTTAGTCATAATAACCCACCAATACACTGATAACCAGAAACCACACAAGTAGACAACCACACAATCCAATCATAGACGGGGGGCTCTCCCACTTTGCTTGAAGCTACCATTGCATGACTCTGGAACCCACTAAAATTCCTTATCCCCTATTGACATGATCTTTCACAATCCATCCACCAAATTTCTTGAGACCTTTCTGTTAAACAATTCATGAACACTGTGAAGCACTATCCACATGCACATATTCAACCTCTTCCTGGATAGTCATTAGAAATTCTTCGTAAGAGCTTCGCCAACACCACGCAACCACTAACATGCTCACAGGAGACAACCCACCCGTGGAATCTCCATGCCGACATCATCTAACGATGCTGCACTGGGTACAATTACTGCGAAATCAGTAACATGTCTTGAGCTTGTGCTCATTCACCAGGTGTACAAGTCCGTTCACTCCTCATGGACATCAACTAAAGGGGATACGATACATTCCAATCCATAGTCATGTTGTAGCCTTCTTTATATCAAGCATCTTCTTCCCGCCGTATTCAACCTTTCCCAGCATAGTGGTTAACATTCCAAATTTAGTTTGTAGTCCTAGTCCTACCCACCATGGATTTTTCCTCAAGACGTGCATCTATCCTACCACAGAACCCATATGCTACTATGCCACTCTTCCACTTTGGTCAAACTCTCTCCTTTAAGCAACTACCCGACTCCTGCTTCTTACCCTTGGCCTTCTAGAAATTTTACAACCACAAGACGCCTCCCACATATTCTCCCTTAACCTTTGCTGCCCAAATACCGCCTCAAAGCATAATACATCTCTGCGGCACCTGATCTGGCCAATTGCTACCAACTTCGAGCCTCCCCAAAAATCATCTTTCTCGAGTCATCAACATTAGAAACACTGACATTATCCCAAAACTGCAACACGCCGCTATCTCTGACAACTGCATCTTACACACCATTTCCCAATACCCTATCCCGTAGGCAAATTGAAGAAGGCCATAACATCAACGAACCTTAACGCGCTCAACAAGGAAGATGGCACCACATCACAATTGAGAACTCTACCACGCTCGAAAATACCAAGCCTTGTTACTCTATCAACCCAAACCTGAACATTCCTAGTACGATTGCCTTTTCTCTGCCGGAAATAAAAATACTGAATCTCTGAATCATGCACTGAGCAACACCTCCCTTCAGATCATTCACTTCCTCAATGCCTGGACAAACATCCTACCATTCCACAACCACTGTGCGATAGCAGCGCACAAATCATCATAACAATCAATGCCAAGTATCAAAACCTTAGGTAACACTGATGCTGAGCTGAAATGACATGATGGCTTTCCGCAGAGCGATGGTAATAGCCCAATCAAATACGCAGGTAGAAACATCCTACACCACCTCTGCAGTACCATTACAATTCCTCAATTCCTGATTTATAACAAGCGCTTCACGTCGCATAAGATTGAATAGGGAAAAGACAAAAGCGTAAGCCTCAAAGGAATCAAACCGCACGATGAGGAATCAAGAAGGGAAGTACTCCTAACAGCTCTGTAGCCTCTCGAAGATAAATATAGACGTCTCTGTACCGATCCGCAAGACTCTACTAGACTCGCTCATGACTCGTGAGACCTAAGTGAACCTAGTGCTCTAATACCATGTTGTCACGACCCAAAATCCATAAAAGTTCATGATGGCGTCGTACACCACTGTCAGCCAATCTAACAATAAATACTTAATTTTATTTTCATTTTAATATTTTTAAAATTGTATTTTCCTTTAATTAAACAGTAAAAATTGGAATTTACAGAGTAAATAATAATATTTTACAACAACTTCAATTATAGTGCAACCCATAATCGCCCCAAAACCCGGTGTCACAAATGCATGAGCATCAACTAGGAAATAACGTAAAATACAACACCTATCCAGAATATAAATTTGGATAGGAAAGAAAATATAAATACTCTAAAGGAGACTCTACTGGATGCGGGTCGTGATATGGAGTGTAGCTCACCTCAGTCTCCATATGCATACACGCCTCTGATCTCACAAGGCCGCTAAACATAAATGCACCTACACCAAATGTGCAACAAGTGTAGTATGAGTACGTAAATCAACGCGTACCCAATAAATATCCCGTCTAACCTCGAAAAAGTAGTGACGAGGGGTCAACTCCGACACTTACTATGGGCTATCATAAAAATGCGCATATTATAATTAAACATGAAGTATATGAAGCTGCTGAAGGTTCAATTATCAAGAAGTAAGTAAACATCTCTTTTATTATTTAGGAAGTCTCCATATCTGGTTTCGTTGTTTAAAAATTTATATCTCAAGCGAACAAAGCAATATCAATTACAATTTAGCTCCGAAGATCTATCATGCGCAAGTCATGCCGAGGACGTACGGCCCAATCCAACATGTAAATATAAATTGTGCACTGCCAAGGGTCAAACGACGCGAACCATAGATGCATCTATTAACCTGCCGAGGCGATCGACCCACTCCCAAGAAAGTAGTTGAATTTTACTCCGCTCGCGGAATATAAATTGTGAAGCGGTTGCACATGGATTTCTCAAGTTATTACAATATTCCTCAATTCTTTATAAAAATATAAAATTTAAGTGAAGACTTTCAAATCTCGAAATCCTCAATTCAACTCTTTTCAAGGCAATTAATAAATAGAATCAAATAATCGTATCAACAAGGCATGGTGTAAACCTAAACTATCCGGACATAGGCATAATTAGTATCTACGTACTGACTCTCGTCACTTCGTATGTATGTAGGTCCCGCAGGTAATAGCACATATAAATTCAATTCACGTATGGGGTTAATTCCCTCTTACAAGGTTATAACCATTACTTACCTCTACCGGGCCACAACACTAGTCCGTTATGCTCTTGCCCCTCGAATTGGCTCCCGATTGCTCCGAATCTAGCCAAAACCAGTTTAATATCATTAATATATACCAAAGGAACACAATCCAATCGAAAACTATCAAATTATAGAAGAATCTCAAAATTCGGCCAAACCCGAGCCCCGAGACCACGTCTTGGAATTTGATAAATTTTACATCACTAGAAACCTCGTCTTCCCTCGATTCTATACATATCAAGAACACTAAAATCAAACCACAATTTCCCATTCAAATCCTCAAAAGAAAATTCCAATTCTCCACCCCTTCTTCCCAACCTTTTCTTACTTAAATCCTCCAATTTACAAGCCTAATCCAAATAAAATAGCATAGAAACGATGTTAATAACCCGAGAACTTACATTCACTGATGAATCACGAATTTCCTTCTTCAATTTTCGCACCTGCGGCTTTGCATGTGCAGCCATCTCTTCGCACCTGCGAAATTCCCTACCCAGCCTCCTTTCGCCAATTCAAGCCTAATTCTACACCGGGCATCAAAAGTTCATTCGCGAACACACTCCTAAGTCCCAATTCACCTAATGAAGCTATCCGAGCCATAAAATCCGCATTCCGAGGTCGTTCACCAACAAGTTAACTCTCAGTTGACTTTCTCAACTTTTAGGCTACTTTAGGAGACTAAATGCCTCAATTCTCACCATGACCACTCCGGACCCAAACCAACTGACCCAACACAACAAAAACAGGCTAGTAATATATAACAAATGCAGAAATGGGGGAAACAGGGTAAATCTCACAGAACGACCGGCCGGATCATTACATCTTCCAAAAGGCTAACTTCCACAATAGGCGACGAAACGGTCCCGGGTCATCCAAAACCTGATCCGGACATATGCCCAAGTCCAAAATCATCATACGAATCTGTTGGAACCTTCAAATCCCGATTTCGAGGTCGTTTACTCAAAAATCCGACCATAGTCAATTCTTCCAACTTAAAGCTTCTGAAATGAGAACTTTCTTTCCAAATCAACTGAAGTTCCGTAATTCCAATTCCGACCACGTGTACAAGTTTTAATACCTAAAGTGAAGCTGCTCATCTCCTCAAATTGCCAAACAACGCCTTAGAGCTCAAAACGACCGGTCGGGTCGTTTCAAATGTTATAGGGAACACGCGCAACACAAGTACATTAAAGCTAGTTATATTAAAGGCATAAGGACCTGTAGCGAAATGTTGCGCATCTTTTTAATCATTTAAAAATAGATTTTGCATTAGATAAAGTCGCAATTTAATTATTTTTCTAATATTTAAAATTTTAAAATTAATAAATTTTATTCAAAATCTTTCCTTGAACTATATAAATGGTCCTAATAGGAATTTAAAATGATATATTTTATATCACATAATGTTAGAATATCTTAATTAAACTATCAAACTAAATCTCTGATAGCTTTAGGTTCTCACTGTCATATATATAGGTCATACAAGCTAATTATATTTTTGGTATTTCTACCTTCCTATACTACATATGAAACTTTATTACCCTCCCTAATCAAGTTTCAACTTAATTACATGGCCATATACATTTTATCAATTATATACAAATTAATTTTAAATAAGTATCCCTTTATATTAGGAATTGAATAAGGAATCAATTATTTTCCATCCTTGTTCTCTCTCTCTCCTGCTCTCTCTCTCTCTCTCTCTCTCTCTATCTCTCTCTATTGACAGACATTAAAAAGCTTCGAAGCTTTGAATTCGAATTTAATATTTCAAAAATCATTATTTGTTTAAATTGGGTGTGATCAAATAATTGGGAATATTGTTTGGAGCTTATATCTAAATTTTGAGGATGTTTGGTAAAGATTAGACTTAATTTTGGATGAATTTCAGATTGAAACTCGAAGAAGAAAAATAATACATGACATACGATATACTTACGAAATTGTAATAATAGTATAATTGTATGTAAATTGTGTTCCGTTGTACTTATATATATTTTTTATTTGAATGTTGTATGAAAGTTGAAAAATAGTTGTATAATGTATGAATCGTTGTATAAATTTGTATTTAAGTTATCAATACTATCTTTTTACATAAAGTTGTTGATATGTATCAAAATGATTTTAAGAGAGAAAGTTTTGATTGGAATTTTAGAAAGGAAGAAACGCACACCACATACAAAATATACAAAAGATATATTGTATAAAATTTGTATGAAAATTATATTTAAGTTGTATGATGTTGTAGATGTATTTTAACTGGGTAAAAATAATGTATGAAAGTTGTAAATAAGTGTATACAATATAATTAGTTGTATAAAATTTATTTTTAGTATGTATATTGTATTAGATATATCAATTTGTATTAAATTTGTATGAAATTTATTTTTAAATTTGTACATTGTTGTACCATCAAATTGTATAATATTAATTGTAAGTACGATGTTTTCATTTTAGTGCTGATTCAAATATGTTTTATTAATTTGTGATAGATTAGTGTGATGACCCGATAGGTTATCTAGAGTTTTAAACCTTAAATCTTTATTTCGAAGCCTTTGATAGCTCCTTTATGCCTTCCTCGAATTGCATACGCTGTCCGGGTGTTTTTCCAGAAAATTTTATGTTAATAATTGATAAAATATGAAATTTTGCCTTAACAATCCATTTGAGTTGACTTCGATCAACGTTTTGAGACAACTGACCCGGATACATGTTTTGACTATCCAGGTGGGTCCGTATCATGATTTGGGAATTGAGAATATGCCCAAAATCGAATTCGGAGGTCCCTAGCTCGAGTTATCACTTTTTGTCGATATTTGAAAGTTTATAAGCTTAATGACTTAGAAGGTTTTACCAATTCTTGACTTTGTTGATAACGGGTCCATATTTTGGTTCCGGAACCCGGTGTAGGTCCATTACTATATTTATGACTTGTCTGTTAAATTTGATGAGAAATGGAGTTGGTTTGACGTGATTCGGACGTCCGGATGTTAAAATAGCAATTCTAAAGTTTCTTGAAAATCTCATTTGATTTGGTGTCCGATTCATAGTTCTAGATGTTATTTTGGCAATTTGATCATCTGAGCAAGTTTGTATAATATTATTGGACTTGTGTGCATGTTTGGTTTGGAGCCCCGAGGGTTCAAGTGAGTTTCAGGTAGGCTAAAGAGTGAGTTTGGACTTAGAAAGATAGTTGGTGTGTTTTAGTTCTGGTGCAGGCCTCTGATCACACAATTGCAAGGTCAGAGTTCGCAATTTCGTGGAACCCAGGTTCCTGTCTTGGTCGCAATTGCATGGAAAATCTTCGAAATTGCGAAGATGGCCAGCTCAACACTAGATCGCATTTGCGGGATGGCCGATGTTAGCAATTGCTTGCGATGATAGCAGAAATGCTGGGACTTCGCATTTTGTGAAGAAAACCTCGCATTTGAAGGTTCGCAATTGCGAACCCCAAGTCGCAATTGTGACATTTGCAACTGGTCAAAATCTGAGTTAGACAGGAATTTTCTCATATTTTCAAATTTTCAAACCTAGAGAACCGTAGAGGCGATTTTCCCAAGATCCCTTCTTCCCCAATTCATTGGTAAGTGATTCTAACCTATTTTCTTTTAATCTTCCACTGCGTTTCATAAGATTTCAACTTAAAATCTAGGATTTTCAAGGTGGAAATTGGGGATTGGTAAGAATTAGGGTTTTTTTCTTGTAGAAATAGAATTTAGACCTCAAATGAGGTTGGATTTCAAAAAAAATTACATAATCGGGCTCGGGGTGAATGGGTAATCGGGTATTGATCCAAATTTTGGGTTTGGACCAAGCGAGCCCAGGAGTTGATGTCACGACCCGAAATTCCCACCGTCGGGACCGTGATGGCGCCTAACATTTCACTTGCTAAGCAAGCCAACACTAGAGGGTTCTTAATGCCAACTTTAGCCATTCTCAATAACAAGAAGAATTAAGCTAAACAAAAACTAAAAAAGCTTTGCGGAATAACATAAACCCGTAATATCTGAAACATTTAGGATCTGGATTCACAACTCACGAGCTACTATGATTTACTACAAACAGAGTCTAATAAGGAAATACACTGTTCTGAAGTAAAGAAACAATAAATGATAAAAACTAGGAAGAGACTCTAGGGTCTGCGGATGCCAGCAGATCTACCTTGGGTCTCCTGACAGCAAATCTAGCAGCTAACCTCTCGATCAACTAGGGCCGGTACCAAAATCTGCACAAGAAGTGCAGAGTGTAGTATGAGTACAACTGGCCCTATGTACTCGTAAGTGTCGAGCCTATCCTCGACGAAGTAGTGATGAGGCTAAGACAAGACACCTACCCAATAACCTGTGCAGATAACAACATATGTGCAAAATAATGACAAATAAAAGCTAGACAAGTAATATAGGGAGGGGAACATACTGGGGGAATAGAAGATAGAGAATCATAACAGTACTGATAACATGAACAACCAATATACCTTGAACCAATACGAACAAGTAAACACAGTAAAGAAAAATGAACGGCATCACCCTTCGTGCTTTAACTCTCGACCTCACCATATAAATCATTAGAAACAGAACGACATACCCTTCGTGCATTAGCTCTCATAACATGGCACGACATCATCCTTCATGCTTTTAACACTCACAATATGGAACAACATCACCCTTCATGCATTAACACTCACAATATGGCACGACATCACCCTTCGTGCATTAACACTCTCCCTTACCATCAAGCAATGAACAAATAACAACAGGGAGATAGAAATAACAGTACATGCCTTACTTCAAAATTTGGCTCCACAATACCAACCACAACTTCGAAAACAATACTCAATTATCACCAAAGATTCGTAAACATGGTAAGCACGATCAGTTTAACAATATTAGTCTAACATGGATAACATGATCAAAGAAGGCAATAATTACAAGAAACCAAGTCCCACCCTCATGCTTTAACCCGACAACAACACATAAGTACTTGTCGCCTCACATATACGTTGTACCCAACATTTAAACATGTAGAAAATAAACAAACAAGTCATGTTCCCTCAAGTCAAGGTTAACCACGATACTTACCTTGCTCCAACGACCAAACTCAAAGCTCAACCATGGCTTTTCCTCTGAACCAATAAAATCTAGCAGTTTACCAACCAAACGATTCAAATTAAGCCTTAAGAACTACCCACGATTGCAAAGAATTCAATTTAGGCCATTTTTGAAAAAGTCAACCCTCAGGCCCGCTTGGGCCAATTTCGAAGTTCGGACCAAAACCCGATTATCCATTCACCCCAAGCCCGGTTATGTAATTGTTTTTGGAATCCGACCTCAATTTGAGGTCTAAATCCTCAATTACCAAATCCCTAATATCTACTCAAAAGGCCCCAATTGCACCATGAAAACACTAGATTTAAGGTTAAAAACTTGTGAAATATAATGAAAGATTGAAAGGAATTAGGTTAGAATTACTTACCAATGATTTGGGGAAGAAAGAGTCTTGGAAAAATTACCTCTAAGGTTTTAGGTTTTGAAAATTTGAAGAATGAACCAAAAATCTCGTCTAAGTCATATTTTGTTCAGCTGCAGATGTCGCATTTGCGACCTGGGCTTCGCAAATGCGAAGGCCGCAAATGCGAGAAATCCATCGCATTTGCAAAGACTCTCACACCTCTGCAATCATCGTATTTGCGCTGGAAACTTCACAAATGTGAACACTGACTTTTCCGCAATTGCGACCAATTGATCGCATTTGCGATCACTGCCCCCACCTGACCCCCTTCGCAAATACAGAGCTATGTTCGCAAATATGAAAAGCATGTGGCCTAGCTACTCTTCATAAATGTGATGAGTAGCTCACAAATTCGAACCCATCAAAGGCGCAAATGCGAAGCCTGATCTCGCAAATACGATATCAGAGGCCTGCACAAGAACTGGAACACTAGCAACATTTCCTAAGTCCAATTTCACTCGGTAGCCTATCTGAAACTCTCCCAAGTCGTCGGGGCTCTAAACCAACTATGCACACAAGTCTAAAAAGATCATACGGACCTGCTCGCGCGATCAAATTGCCAAAATAATACCTAAAACTACAAATTGAACATCAATCAAATAAAATTTTCAAGAAAACTTTGAAACTTCTATTTTCACAACCGGACGTCCGGATCACGTCAAACCAACTCTGTTTTTCACCAAATTTCATAGACAAGTCATAAATATGATATTGGACCTATACCAAGTTCTACACCAAAATACGGACCCGTTATCCAAGAAATTAAACTTTGGTCAAACATTTAAAATTCATTAAGCCTTTAACTTTCAAATTTCGACAAAGTCCGATATCTCGGGCTAGGGACTTCCGAATTTGATTTCGGGCATACGCCCAACTCCCAAATCACGTTACGGACCCATCAGGACCGTCAAAAAATAAATATGGGTCCATTTACTCAAAATGTTGATCGAAGTCAACTCAAATGAAGTTTTTTTAGGAAAAAATTCTTATTTTCCTTAGATTTTAACATAAAAGCTTTCCAGAAAGATGCCCGGACTGTGCACGCAAATTGAGAAAGGATAAAGTGAGGCATTTAAGGCTTCAGATCATAGAATTAGGTTCTAAAACTATAGATGACCTTTCGGGTCATCACAATTGACTTTTTCAATAATGACCTAAATTGAACCTTTCTCATTTGTGAGTAGTTCCTAAGGCTTATTTTGAATCGTTTGGTTGATAATTTGCTAGAATTTGTTAGTTCAGAGGCTTGTTCGAAAGACAAAGCTGTGGTTGAGCTTTGAGTTGGTCTTTGGTGCGAGTTAAGTGTTGTGGTTAACCTTGACTTGATGGATTAGGACTTGTTTGACTATTTGCTACACGAAGGGTGATGTCATGCCGTATCTATTGTTTCATGATGAAAGTTAGAGTAAAAGCACGAAGGGTGATATCGTGCCGTATTTATCATTTTATAGTGAGATTGAGAGTTAAAGCAAGAAGGGTGATGCCATGCCATTATTACTGTTTCATGCTGAGGCTAAGAGTAAAAGCATAAAGGGTGATGCCGTGCAATTTTATTCATTATGTTTTTTCATTTTGTTGGTTGAATGTTTATTGAATGTCCTTATTTATCATTCCCTCTTGTAGTTACCGTATCTTTTACCCCTTTCACATGTCCCCTCCTAATAGTACTTGTTAATTCTTTATTTGTTGTTATGTTGTATGTATAATTCTGTCTGTACAGGTTTATTTACATGGATGTCTTGTTATAGCCTCGTCACTACCTCATCGAGGTTAGGCTCGACACCTATGGAGTACATTGATCCGGTTATACTCATACTACACTCTGTACTTCTTGTGCAGATTTTTGTACTGGTCCCAGCTGTCTGTGAGGCGTATTAGCACGGATTGGCATTTAGAGACTCGAGGTAGATCTGCTGGTGTCCCCAGACCTTGAAGTGTCCTTCTATTTCCCCTATTTACTATTCTTTTCATTTAAGACAGTTGTATTTAATTCAAAACCTGTTTGTAGAAACACTAGATGTTCATGGACTTGTGACTCCAGATCCGGGTTGTATTTAGATACTATGGACTTTTTATGATATCTGCATTCCGTATTGGTTTCATTTCGGTTTAACTGGTTTCACTTATTTGAATTGATTAAAATTTTCTTAAAGATTCTCTAATGTTGGCTTGCCTAGCAAGTGAAATGTTAAGCACCATCACGGTCCTGAAGGTGAGAATTCGGGTCGTGACAATTAGTGTATTGGGTAAGTTAACAAATCAAGTGAAGTAAAATACTTTACTGGCCCAACACGATAGTTATTAACCTCATAAAATCTTTGGACAAACTTTGATACATATCAACACCTTTATGTAAAAATATAGTATTGATAACTTAAATACAAATTTTATACAACAATTCATACATTATACAACTATTTTTCAACTTTCATACAACATTCAAATAAATAAAAAACATAACTACAACATAATACAATTTACATATAAATATAATATAAGTTTACTACAATTTCGTAAGTAGTATATGGTATGTCATGTGTTCTTCTTCTTTGAGTTTCAATCTGAAATTCAGCCAAAATCCAGTCTAATCTTCACCTAACACTCTCAAAATTGAGATATAAACTCCAAATAATATTCCCAATTATTTGCAACAACACCCAATCCAAACAAATAATGATTTTTCAAAACCCAAATTCGAATTCAAAGCTTGATAGATTAGTGTTCGAATCTTCAATTCCTATGACCTTCTTACTAGGTGCAGAATTCATCTCTTGAAGAAAGACTATCAAACTGCAGGATAATCTGATTTTCGAGAGAGCACAATACAAACCGAAGTGTCACAAGTTTGAATTAAATAAAATTCTTGCATTGTTAAAATTCCATACTTAGTGGGTAGCAATGTATAAGAGAAAAGGGCAAACCAGTGACAAACTGGAGGTTACTTCATAGGTTGATTGGCAGAAAACAAATTTTAGGCTTACCTTATTGAGAGAGAAAGACGGTGAGAGAGAGTGATGAAGAAAGAAAGAAAAATTGATGAGAGAGACGACAGAGGGGAAAGAGGAGAGGAGAGAAAAAAAGGAAATGATGTAACTAAATCCCCTATTTAAGGCACTAATAATGGATTGTATATAATTTGTAAGTAATTCTTCTTTCGGGTGGGTAATATACAAAATTAGGACAATTTTGGTAAACAAATTTCAGATATTGTATAGGAAGGAAAAAATTCATTTTTTGTTACGTTAGCTTCAAGTTTAATAGCCATGACAACTCATCAAATTGAAGGTAAATTATACCAAGTATTCTGTTGAAATCAATCATAGATCCTTGTAAATCAAGCCATTATCTTTTTTAAAATTATTTCTCTTAAAATCAATTTTTGCGGTTTATTCTCTTGCAAATATATATTTATCTATATAAATATCTACATATCTATATTTTATATTATTTATCTCTTACAAATTATATATTTAAAATTATTTCTCTTAAATAAATTTCTCCTATAGGACGTGGTGGCGCCTAACGTCGCCGTTAGGCAAGCCGACGGTGAATTAGCCATGTATTTATTCCTTTTATAAATTTCAAAGTAGTTCATTTTAAATTATTAAGTAAAGGAGATGTGGAAAAATTTAACAAGGTAAAGCGTGAATTAATGAAAGTGCAAATACATTAAAACAAATATCTAAAAGCCATAAAGTGTCCCCTAGAATGTTTTCAAAACCTGGTGTCACAAATGTATGAGCAACTAGTAGAATATACAAAATACTAAGCTACTATCTGAAATAGGGTAGACAGAAAGTAAATACAAAAGCGAGACTGTGGGTGCTACAGAACGGCCTCAGAGAACAGATCACCACTAAGCCTCGTGGGGTAACGGGGTTGCGCGCCAGAATGACTGCTACATGCACATGCCTCAGATCCTGTACGATTAATGCAGAAGTGTCGTGAGTACATAAATAATATATACCCAGCAAGTATCCAGTCTAACCGTGAAGAAGTAGTGACGAGGGGTCGACATTGCCATGACCCAAAATTCACTATAGGTCGCGATGACGCCCAACGTAACCATTGGGCAAGCCAACATTGAACTACCAACTTTTAACTATGCATTTTATTACTTTCACAATGGTGAATCTTATTAGATAAAGAAATCACTACTTTAAAAATTGTGGAAGCTTACAATTTAAACAGAATAAATAATAAAAGTGTGTAATAGCTAGGAAAAACCACCAACAATTCACAAAAAATCCAGAGAGATGGTGTCTCAAGTGCATGAGCATTTACTAAAGAGTACAATAATAATACAATATCTGCCTGAAATATAAATAAGACAGAAATAAGTAAATAGTATGAGGGAGACTCTATGAGCTACTATACGTAGCCTAGAATTTGCAGCTCACCATAAGGTCTCCTCAGCAGCTGCGCCTACGCACCAAGAAAAGGCCTGTCAGATTCCGCATATTTAGTGCAGAAGTGCAGCATGGGTACGTAAATCAACACGTACCCAATAAGTATCTAGCCTAACCCAAGAGAATTAGTGAAGAGGGGTCGACATTGACACTTACTAGAGGTCCAATAAAGAAATATGGTAAATCATAAGCAGATGCAAAGCACAACAATAATAATAGGGTAAAATCGTAATTCACATAATCTTCTAAAAAATTCTTTTAAATATATAAACATCTCAGTTTCGTGTTTCTATCTCAACAACTCTGAAAATGTCAAGTGTCAATATCAAATGAATAAGGAGTACCATATAAAATGTCGGGCATCATGGAAAGATAATCTCGTGAATATTCAGACTTCCAGCGATGTAACCCTCGATTATGCCGAGGTCATTCAGCCTGATCTAGAATAATGTGTACACCGTCGAGGGTCGAATAACACGAACCATAGATGCATCTATTATACCGCCGAGGCGTTCGGCCTACTGCACAAGAAAGGAAGGAAATCATCGAATTACGAGACACCTGCTTATAATACAATACATGAGTACAAAGTGAATTTAACCTTTACCATTTCACAAATAACTTGCCAACATCTCAAGGTGATAAGGCTCCGCCTAATGTATATATTTATCTTAAATCAATTTCAATTGTAAAATCAATTAATTAAGCCAACAGAATGAGTTCAAATAATTCAAATATTACATGATAAAGTCCTAAGTCTTCCCGGACATAAACATGCTTTAGCTACGTGCGGACCCTCGTCACCTTGTGCATACGTAGCACCCACAACTAGTATCACATAACAATCACTTCACTTAGGGGTAGTTTCCCCCTCAAAAAGTTAGACAGAAGACTTACCTCGCTCCGAAGTTCCATAACCGGCTCCAACGCCACTCTAACACCTCAAACCGATGCTCGTCGCTCAAAAATTAGTCAAACAATGTGCATCCAATAAAAATATACTCTAATACACATAAATAATCAAATCATAACAATTCTCAACTCCGCTCGAAAAGTCAATACAGTCAACACTTGGGCCCACGTGTCCGAATTCTGAAAACTTTCATAAATAAACTTTACCCATAACACCACGAGCTCAAATATATAATTTATTCCCAATTCCAAGTCCAATTTCGTGGTCAAAATTAAAAAATACTAAATTCTAGGTTTCTTTCAAAATCCCACATTTTCTACAAATTTTCATGTATAAATTCGTATATAACTCATGTATTTAACTCACAATAGGTGGGAATGGCTTACCTCACAATCGATGACAATAATCTCCTCTTCAAGAACCCCAAAAGTCGTCCAACCAAGTGAAAAATGAGTTAAATGGGCAAAAACCCCGACTTAAAAGCATTCTGCCCAAGCCAGTCCTTCGTCTCGATCGCGAAAGCTCCTTCGTGAACGCGAAGGCTAAAACAACATCCTCCATAATTTTCCTCTACGCGTTTGCGACCTACTCATCGCGTTTGCGAAGCCTTCAGACCCCCTCCCTTTGTGTTCGCGGGCCAAGAGCCGCGTTCGTGAAGGCTTAACTGCTCCAGGCCTAGCTCGCTTTTTCTTCTACGCGCTCACGATTTCCATGTCCTGTTCGCGAAGGTTGCCTCAGATTCCCCTCCACGTTTGCGAACACTGTGTTGCATTCGCGATGAGCAAAAAATCAGGAGCCTCAAAATCCTTCTTCAAAAACGCGTGAATTCCTTCACATTTACGAAGAACAAAACCAGACACCAGCAACCAGCAACAACAAATCATCCCATCTTGGTCCCAAACCACTCCGAAACATACCCGAGGCCCTCAGGACCTTTCCAATCACACCAACCAGTTACATAACATGACACAGACCTGCTCGAGGCCTCAAATAACATCAAACATCATCCAAAATATGAATCGTCGATCGAAACCTTCCTTTAAATTTTCAAACTCTCAAACTTCGCCGAACGCGTCCAAATTATACTTAAACATCCCTGAATGACGCCAAATTTTGTGTGCAAGTCACAAATCACGATACGAACCTATTCCAAGGCTCGAAACCCCAAACAGACACTGATAACACAAAATTCCACTTCAAACCAAACTTAGAAAATTCTTAAACCTTCAAAATGCCAACTTTCAATAAAAGGTGCTGAAATGCTCTCTGGCCACCCGATACTCCACCCGAACATACGTTCAAGTCCGAAATCATCATACGAACATATTGGAACTTTCAAAATCCGACGCCAAGGTCATTTACTCAAAAGTCAAACCTTAGTCAACCCTTCCAACTTAAAGTTTCCGAATTTAGAATTTTCAATCGGAATCAACTCCAAACTTCCCGATATTCAATTCCGACTACACGTACAAGTCATAAAACATGAAGTGAAGCTACCTGAGGCCTCAAACCGCCGAAAGATGCACTAGAGCTTAAAACAATTGGTCGGGTCATCATATTCTCCCCTACTTAAGCATACGTTCGTCTACGAACGTGCCAAGAACTGCTCCGAAGTTGTCCAAAATCAATGTTTAACACCTCGTGCATCTACCCATGCCACCACAACCCATGTGAGCACATAAGCTGGAATTGGACTGAAGATCTTCCCTATAACCTTAGCTAGCAAGTTTTAGACCAAATTCCAACATACGGAGTTCTCCACGAGACTCGATTCTGACATATGAGCACCGCATCAATCACCATACAATGTACCAAACATGACCATGCTCCTCCGCTGAAATTACACCCTAAACCACATAATTTGTTTTATCATAATAACATCCTCCAACCAAAATAGCTGCAATTTCACGAATCCAGTGCGTGCAATACTCCTCATAACATATATAAACCATGTTCCAACTCTCGCAATACTGCCACGATGGAAGACATGTGTAGAAACTCATAACCACATGTCGAATCAACAAATCATGGAGTCTCTCTTCCTGAGAATATCCATTACATCATTCTGAACTGAATATCAATATTTTCTCTTTAATATACCCTACATATTCTGATCTGACTGATCCCAGGTCCAATAACCTCGTCTCACCCAGTACAGGCTACTCAGTCAATAAGCCACCTCAAACACTGTTCAAGATTTCATGCGCCAACAAGGTGCAACTTGAACATGACACATAAAAAAGAACGAACTCTAGTAAATAACTACCCAGCCCGTGTAATGAATAAAACGATCAAACAGACGTTATGCACCCTTCTAAGATAATGAGAAACAAAATACACGAGAATGGATATAGGGAACCGTACTCATAATCTCACTGTTACAGCATGAACCCCGATCCAAATATGACATCATTTTGGCACGCAACTTGATACACAAAACATATCTGTGGCGGAGTGCCACCTGATGATACAATGTACCCGTGGAGGCGTGCCACGCGATTCACACATAACAATTAATAAAGAAACACACATCAAGACATAATGATTATACTTACGAAATGCCCAAATATCGATCACAAACACGCTAGGTGCATAATACAACCTTAGGAAGACGGATAGTGCCATACGCTAGGAAAACCCAAGCACGACTAAGGTGCAATAAGTGACCTGCATCTCGGGAGCCATCTTGCTCATACAACACCAGAAGCTACACATGATCACAACACATGTGCAAATAATCAAGTCGTCTCACAACCCACATGGCACAATAGAGTATTACATGGAATAGCTGACGACAGAAATAACATCCAATGCTCGAAGAATCCTGCGTAAGCAACGGTATGCTGAAAGAATACATTCAACCTGATGTAGAGCACACATTCCATTAGACCCACCAACGGACCTCGAGCCCATCCTGATCATCCTACACTAGTCTAATAACCTTTCAAGGATCCACAATAACCCTATCCGTGACACCTAAGAACAACCCGTCAAATCCAGAACAAACTCACACAGTCCACAACCAAAGGGATAGAACGCCTTTCAGGCATAAAATCTCACATTAGCTATAGTACCAGAATCTCCCTACTTGGTTCAAATTTATACCCATCAAGTTAGTGACTTTCCACTCTTATACAATTCTCCCGTGAGGTACGCTCCCATGACCATCCTCACACGGTAGAAAAGTTTGCACCTCCATACGACAACACAAATTCTATAAAGCTATTCAAGAATCTACAAATCATTACACAATGCTTCTTCCGCAGAACACACTGGGATACTAACAGATTACTCTGAACATCTAAATTCTTCCCGGCTCATCCTAGCTCGTGACATTCTGGTCGACACCTAACCACAACCTTGATCCTCAACTTTCAATTACCATGCCACTCACTGCACCTATCATGTCGCTACATGAGAGTACAAGAATTAATCATAACCCCTGAACTACTAGTAGAATAAACACTTCATTGGCTAGAAACCTTTCACTTAAATCATTTCAGAAGAACCATTGCAACATGCAACTGAATTCCCAATCCATAGAGAATTCAAACCTCAAATCGTGATCTAAACCGCCATAACTCTTTCAGAATCCATTTACACAACAAGGTCATTTGAATCAAATACCTCCCATATCAATCAAGTTATGGTAGTGGTCAAGCCCACACGTACAACCACAAACCACATGTATAACTTAACACGCCGAAGGAACTGATCATTGCTACGATCATGCTGATTCAAACCATTACTAACCGACCCACTTCTTCCAATTTACTCTTAGCTTGCCTTAGAAGTAATAATAACTCCATTCCAAAAACATAACTAAACTCAACAACACTTATACCGAGTGACCCAATTCACGAGACCACATCGTCTTAGTACCCATGGGCCATCTCACACCCTCCTCAAGCGCACAATAGCATCTCCAACTGGTACACCCATTCTGCACGACTTTCCGTAAATCTGAAATAGTTTCTCCCATTTCTCTAATGGTTCCCTGCAAATCCGATGATAACATAGAGAATTCCCCAAGTATTTCTCACACTCCGCCACAAAATCCCAGTCTTCAGTCACACAACGAACCCATAAATTTTTAGACACGGCTCCTACATTCTTGAACCCATTAGAACCACTATTGAGAGTCACCCATTTCTGGCTTGGTCCCCAATATATAACCCAACTCTAGTGTGCTGACACATGAACACTCCCAAAGAAGCAACTGGATGAATTATTTTCCTTGTACATCACATCCGCAAGAAGCATAAACTCCGAGTCTTCCCAAAACCAGCACATGAACCGATAAGGTAAAATATAACACGTTCGTCAAGTCCTTTGCTCGAATTATCCCTGGTGTTTATTTTCTTAGTCACAATTGATCGACCAATGCACCGATAACCAAAAATCACACAAGCAAACAACCACGCGATCCAATTGTACACGGTGGACTCCCCCACTTAGCTTTAAGCTACCATCACATAATGTAGAACCAACAAAGATTCCTCCTTCTCAATTACCATGATCTCGCACAGTCAACCCACCAAATGTCTTGTAGTCTCTTGTTAAAATTTTCATGAACATTCTGAATTATCAGCCACAATCGTACATTCGACCTTTTGTCAGGTAGTAGGTAGAACTCTTCATAGAAACTTCATCAAAATTATGCAACCGCTAACCTGCTAACAGGAGATAACCCACTTGTGGAATTCCATACCGACATATTCCAATGACGCTGCATTGGGTATAACCACCACGAAATCAGTAAAACCTTCTGAGCCAGTGCTCGTCCACTAACTGTAAGAGTTTGTTCATTCCCCATTGACATCAACTGAAAGTCCGTCAATATGATCCAAACTCAAAGTCACATTGCATCCCAAAACGTTAATCAAGTTTTTACACCCCTCTCCATTTCAAGAAAACTCCTCTTTGCCACATTCAATCTTCCTATGTGCAGTAGCCTCCATCCCAAATAAAATTCGTAGACCTAGTCACTTCCCACCATGACTCCTAAATCGCTCTAAACTATTCTAAGGATATGTGGCTATCCTACCATAGAATGTGCTTTTCATACCTGACTTGCTAGCAATTCAACCACCGCGAGACACCTCCCACCATGCCCTTCCTCATCCTTCGCTATCTAAATGCTGCCTCAAATAAAAATCCATCTCTGTAACACCTGAACTAATAAATTGCTACTAACCCTTAGCCTCCTTGAAGATCAAGTTTCTCGAGCCATCAGCATAAGAAACACCGATTAGAGTTTTAAAGTTCTATACACCGCCATCTATAACAACCGCTTCTCAGGCACCATCTCACAACACCTTTCCCCGAAGGCAAATCAAAGAACACCATAACACCGACGAGCCTTAATGCGTTCAAACAAGGATGACGATACCACATCACAATTTAGAATTCTACCATGCTCGAAAATATCAAGTCTCGTTACTCCATCAACCAAAGACTGACATCCATAGTCCGATTGCCTTTCCTCCACTGGAATTAAATGCCGAACCTCTAAACCTTGCACTGAGAAATGCTCCTTTCGACTCATTCACTGCCTCGACACATAAACAAGCACCTTGCCATTACACCAACGCTGTGTGATAACAATACATGAACATCATAATAATCTACGCATAACCTCGAAACCATATGAAACATAGATACTGGTCTGAAACGACAAAACACCATTCCGCAAGGAGACGACAATGGCTGACCGAATACGCAGTAGAAACATCATGTACCACGTCTACAGTATCACTACCACTCCTCGGTTCCCAATTGATAACAAGCACTCCACGCTGCATAAGATTGGGTAGGAAGGAAATGAAGGCTTAAGCTTCAATAAAATCAAATAGCACGAAGAGGAATCAAGAAGGGAGGTGCTCCTAACAGCCTTGTAGCCTTTCGAACATAATTACAGACGTCTCTGCACCAATCCGCAAGACTCTACTAGACTTGATCATGCCTCGTGAGACCCTAGTGAACCTAGAGCTATGATACCAAGGTGTCACGACCCAAAATCCACCATAGGTCATGATGGCGCCCAACAAAGCCATTAGGTAAGCCAACGCTGAATTACCAACTTTTAACTATGTATTTTATTACTTTTGAAATCGTGAATCTTATTAGATAAAGAATCATTTCTTTAAAAATCGCGAAAACTTACAATTTAAATGTAATAAATAATAAAAATGTGTATTATCTAGGCAAAACCACCAACAATTCAGAGAAAGTCCTATGACCTAGTGTCACAAGTGCATGAGCATTTACTAAGGAGCACAATAATAATACAACATATGTCTGGAATATAAATAAGACAGAAATTTATAAATAGTACGATGGAGACTCTGTGGGCTGTGATATTATGTAGCCTGGAATTTCCAGCTCACCATAAAGTCTCCTCAACAATTGCACCTATGCGCAAAGATGACAACCTATTTAGGCCTGTCAGATTATGCACATTTAGTGTAGAAATGTAGTATGAGTACGTAAATCAACGTGTACCTAGTAATTATCTAGCCTAACCCCGGAGAAGTAGTGACGAGGGCTCGACATCGACACTTACTAGAGGTCCAATAAAGCAATATGGTAAATCATAAACAAATATAAAGCACAACAATAATAATGGGGTAAAAGGCTAATTCAAATAATCTTCTAAAAAATTCCTCTAAAGATATAAATATCTCAGTTTCGTGTTTCTATCTCAACAACTCAGAAAATATCAAGTGTCAATATCAAATGAATAACGAGTACCATATAAAAAGTAGAGCATCAGTGGAAAGATAATCTTATGAATATTTGGACTGCCAGCGATATAGCACACGATTATGCCGAGGTCATTCGGCTTGATCCAGAATAATGTGTACACTATCGAGGGTCGAGCGACACGAACCATAGATGCATATATTATATTGTCGAGGTGTTCGACCCGCTCCACAATAAATTAAGGAAATCATCGAATTACGTGACACATGCTTACAATATATTACATGAGTATAAAGTGAATTTGACCTTTACCGTTTCTCAATAAACTTGCACCCAACTCAAGTTGATAAGACTCGGCCAAATGTATATATAAATTTTTAAATCAATTTCAATCGTAAATTCAATTAATTAAGTCAGCAGAATGAGTTCAAATAATTCAAATATTACATGATATTATCTAAGTCTACCTCATGCTTTAGCTAGTACGGACACTCGGCACCTCGTTCATACGTAGCACCCATAACTAGTAGCACATAACAATCTCATTACCTAGGGGGTTGTTTCCCTCTCACAAGGTTAGACATGAGACTTATCTCGCTCCGAAGTTCCATAACCAGCTCCAACGCCAGTCTAACACCTCAAACCGATGTCAGTCGCTCCAAAACTAGTCAAACAATGTGCAACCCAATAAAAATATACTCAAATACTCATAAACAATCAATTCATAACAATTTCCAACTCCGCTCGAAAAGTCAATAATGTCAACCCTCAGGCCCACGTGCCCGGATTCTAAAAATTTTCGAAGATAAACTTTACCCATAACACCATGAGGTCAAATATATATATATTTTTTCCCAATTCCATGTCCAATTTCGTGGTTAAAATTCAAAAATACCAAATTTTATGTTTCTTTAAAAATCTCATAATTTCTACAAATTTTCAAGTATAAATCAGTATATAACTCTTGTATTTAACTCACAATAGGAGGGAGGCTTACCTCACACTGGATGACAAAAATCTCCTCTTCCAGAACCTCAAAAGTCGCCAACCCAAGTGAAAAATGAGTGAAATGGGAAAAAACCCCAATATAAAAACATTATGCCCAGGCCAGTATTTCATCGCGATTGCGGAAGCTCCTTTGCGATCGCGAAGTCTAAAACAACAGCCTCCATAATTTTTCTCTACACGTTTACGACCTCCTCGTCGCGTTTGCGAAGCCTTTAAACCCACTGCCCTTCGCGTTCGCAGGCCAAGAGTCACGTTCGCGAAGGCTTAACTGCTGAGGCCCAACTCCCCTTTTCTTTTACGCGCTCGCGACCTCCACCTCGCGTTCGTGAAGGTTGCCTCATCTTTCCCTTCATTTTCTCGACCACTGTGTTGCGTTTGCGGTGATGAAAAATCAGTAGCCTCAAATTCCGTCTTCGTGAACGCGTGAATTCCTTCGTGTTCGCGAAGAACAAAACGAGACACCAGCAACAAGCAACAACAAATAATCCTAACTTGGTCCAAAACCACTCTGAAACACACCTGAGGACCCCGGGACCCTGTCCAATCACACTAACCAGTTCTATAACATAACACGGACCTGCTTGAGGCCTCATATAGTATCACACATCATCCAAACTATGAATTGACGATCGAAACCTTCCTTTAAACTTTCAAACTCTAAAACTTCGCTGAACGCGTCCAATTATACTTAAACATCCCGGAATGATGCCAAATTTTGCATACAAGTCATAAATCACGATACAAACCTATTCCAAGGTTCGAAACATTAAAAGGACATCGACAACACCAAAGTCCACTTCAAACCAAACATAGAAAATGCTGAAACATTCAAAATGTGAACTTTCCATAATAGGTGATGAAATGCTATCGGGCTGCCCGATACTCAACCCGAACATAGGCCCAAGTACAAAATCATCATACAAAGCTTTTGGAACCTTCAAATCCCGACTCCGAGGTCGTTTACTTAAAAGTCAAACCTTAGTTAACTCTTTAACTTAAAGCTTCCGAATTTAGAATTTTCAATCCGAATCAACTCCGAACTTCCCAAATTCTATTCTGATCACACATACAAGTCATAAAACATGAAGTGAAGCTACCCGATCCGATTGACGCGCTAGAGCTCAAAACGACTGGTTGGGGATTTACAGACATCGACACTTACTACGGGCCAATGATAAGAATACAAAAATTCTAAATAGGCAAGAAATAAATGAATAATAATGATAACACAATAGAAAGAAGTGAATAAATAATTCCTTAAATGATAGTAAATTCCACAATCCCCATATCAATTTCCGTCATTAAACAAATTATAACCTCTCAAGCCATAAAACCATATCAAGTGTAATCGTGCTCCGAGTATTATTACGCACGATATATGCCGGGTTCGTAAAGCTTGATCCAAAAATACTATGTGCACTACCGAGGGTCGAACGACATGAACCATAGATGCATATATTATACTGACGAGGCGAACGACCCACTCCTATGAGAGAAGAGAAGTATTTGCGATGCGAGTGGACATGGATTTCTCAGAGTTATTAAGTATTCCTCAATTCTTCCCCAAAAATAAGAAATCTAAATTGGAGAATTTCAACTTTATAATCCCTAGTCTCAGATCTATTTAATACAATTAATACGCATAATAAACATAACAGTACAATCAAAGCATGAAGTGGATCTAAGACTACCCGGACATCGCATAGAATATAGCTACGCACAAACTCTCGTCATCTAGTGCGTACGTAGCTCCCCACACAAGTAATAGACAACAAGATACACCCAAGGGGATGCGTTCCCTATTACAAGGTTAGGCAAGAGTCTTACCTCATTTCCAATCTCATTTCCGGTCCACAAATACGCTCTAAGTCCTCAACGTGGTGCCAAACAACTCGAAACTAGCCAAATATTATATAAATTAATCAATACATGCTCAAAAGTTCATAATATAACTATTATAATGATTACCTAACCCAAATTGGAAGATTCCTAAAATTCATCTCCGGCCCACATGCCCGGATTCCGGAAATTTCGAAGAAAATTATTACCCTTAGCCTCACGAACTCAAATATGTAATTTTTACTTAATTACATAACAAATTTCCTGGCCAAATCTAATTTTTACCAAACCCTAGGTTTTTCTCAAAATCCCATAAATACCACCATTTTCCATGTTAAATCTACCTATGATTAGCGTATTTAGCTAAATAATTGACAGGGATCACTTACCTCTTGATGTTGATGAAATCCCTACCAAATATTTTCTCAAAATTGCCCAAGACCAAGTGGGAAATGAGGGGAATAAAGCTAAGTCCCGTAATAAAACGCTATTGCACAGGTCACACATGTCGTATTTGCGACACCTTGTTTGCAAATGCGAAGGTCGCAAATGCAACAAAATCATTGCAAATGCGAATCAGGGCCACCACTTCCAAGGTTGCATTTGCGACCAAAAACATCACAAATGCGGGGGGGGGGGGGGGGGGGGGTGCTGATCGCATATGTGAGTCCTGCCTTGTCCAGGCTTCTTCGCAATTATGAAGCCAACCTTGAATATGCGAATGAAACCTCACATTTATGATACCCGAGGCACCAGCAAAAAAACCAGAAAAACTGAAGTCCTTTCCCTCTCTCCGAACGCGTCTGAAACTCACCCGAGCCCTCGGGGAATCACACCAAACATCCACAAGTCTAAAAATATCATACAAACTCGCTCACAATCGAAACACCAAAATAACATTTAATAGAACGAATCGGATGCCAAAACGCATGAATGAAATCATGAAAACTTAAGACTTCTAAAAACACTTCCGCACGTCCGACTCCTTTCAAATCAACTCGGAATGGCGCCAAATTTTGTGTGTAAGTCGTAAATCACCATACTAAATTATTCCTATGCTCGAAATCCAAAATGGACCTCGATAACACCAAAACCTACTTCAAAAAAATTTAAAGAACTTGAAAGCCTTCAATGTGCCAACTTTCAACTTTATGCGCTGAAACGCTCCCGGGTCATCTGAAACCCGATCAGAACATACGCCGAAGTCCAAAATCATCATACTAACCTATTGGAACCATCAAATCCCAGTTCCTAGGTTGTTTACTTAAAACGTTGATTCAAGTCGAACTTAACCATTTTTAAGCCATTATTAAAGAACTAAGTGTTCCAATTTCAACGCGAACTAACCATCCCAGCAAGTCATAAAATAGTAAAACACATACGGGGAGTCTTTTTTAAAGGAACGGGGATCTAGAAAGCAAAATGACCGATCGGGTAGTTACATTCTCTATATCTTAAACAAATGTTCATCCTCAAACGAGACAAGAATCATACCTGGAGTGTCGAATAAGTGCGGATATATGCTCCGCATGTCCTCCTTGGTCTCCCAATTAGCCTCTTCGACTGGTTGACCCCTCCACTAAACCTTTACCGTAGAAATCTTCTTGGACCTCAACTGGGGAACCTGCCTGTCAACATTGGAAACTGGCTCCTCCTCATAACCCAGGCTCTCATCTAGTTGAACATTAATGTAGTCTAACACATGCGACATGTCGGCATGATACTTCTGGAGCATGGACACGTGGAAAATCGAATGAACTCCTGATAGTCTGGGAGGCAACGCAAGCTCATAGGCAACCTCCCCAACTCTCCTCAATACCTTAAATGGACCTATTAACCTTAGGCTCAAATTTCCCTTCTTCCCAAGCCTCATGATTCCCTTCATCGACGAGACTTTTAAGAGAACCTTCTTGCCCACCATAAATGATAAATCACGCGCCTTCTGATCCATGTAACTCTTCTGTCTAGTCTGTGCTGGACGAAGTCGCTCATGAATCGACTTTACATTTTCCAAGGCATCTCTCACCAGATCAATACCATATAACTTAACCTCGTCGGGATCAAACCATCCGATGGGCGAACGTCATCGCCGACCATACAAAGCCTCAAACGGAGCCACCTCGATGCTAGAGTGATAAATGTTGTTGTAAACAAACTTGGCCAAAGGAAAGAATCAACCCACTGCCCTCCGAAGTCAATCACACATTCTCTGTCATAGCTTACAAGATCTGAACGTCCACTCCGACTACGCGTCGGTCTGCGGATGAAAGGCTGTGCTGAGTTCTACCAAGGTCCCCAACTCACTCTGTACTGCCCTTCAAAAATGCGAAGTAAACCGAGGGCCTCTATATGATATGATGGAAACAAGCACACCATGCAACCAAACAATCTCCTAAATTTAGATCTAGGACAATCTCTCTGAAGAATACGTAGTCACAATCGGAATGAAGTGTGCCGACTTGGTCAGCTTGTCGATAATAATCTAAACTGCATCAAACTTCCTCATGGTCCACGACAACCTAACTATGAAGTCCATAGAGATGTACTCCTATTTCCACTTAGGTATACTCATCTGTTGGAGTAGGCCACCTAAGCTCTGGTGCTTATACTTAACTTGCTGAAATTTAAGCATCTCTCAGCTATGTCCGTCTTCATTTGCAACCACCAATAATGCTGCCTCAGGTCGCAATACATCTTCATAACCCCTGAATGAATAGAATACCGAGAACCGCATAACATTAGGAACACATACGTGACCCTAAATCCGCAGAACACCATCCTCACCGATAGCCACCTCCTTGGCACCACCCTGTAGTACTGCCTCCCTAAGAACCAACAAGTGCGGATCATCGAACTGACGAGCCTTAATCTGCTCGAATAATGAAGACTGAGCGACGATGCATGCAAGAACTCAACTAGGCTCTGAAATATCCAACCTCACATGTCTATTAACCAAGGTCTGTATGTCCAAAGCTAATAGCCTCTCCTCTACTGAAATGAATGCCAAACTACCCATACTCTGAACCTTTCTGCTCAAGGCATCTGCAACCATATTCGCCTTACTCGGATGATAAAGGAAGGTAATATCATAGTACTTTAGTAACTTAAGCAAATGGCGCTGTCTCAAGTTGAAATCCCTCTGCTTGAACAAAAGTTGCAAGCTGCTATGACCGGTGTAAACCTCACAGGACACCCCATAAAGATAATTCCTCCAGATCATGAGAGCATGAACTATCGTGGCCAACTCCAAATTACGTACGGGGTAATTCTTCTCGTGGGACTTCAGGTGACATGAAACATATGCAACAACCCGCCCTTCCTGCACCAATACACAACCTAGACCAATGTGTAAAGTGGCGCAATATACAGTATACATCCCTGAACTGGAAGGCAACACTAACTGGTGCCGTAGTCAAAGCTGTCTTGAGCTTCTAAAAGCTTTCCTTGCAATCATCGGCTCGAAATAGAGCATGCTTCTAGGTCAATCTAGTCAAAGGTGTTGCAAGAGATGAGAAGCCCTCCACAAACCAGTGTTAATAACCTGCTAACCTCAAGAAGCTCTAGATCTCAGTCGCTCTAGTAGGACGAGGCAAACTCTGAACCGCCTCGATCTTCCTAGGATCTACCTTAATACCCTCGCCTGATATAACATGCCCCAAGAATGCCATAGAATCTAACCAGAACTCACACTTGAAGAGCTTAGCATATATCTTCTATTCCCGCAAGGTTTGAAGCACCACTCTCAAATGTTGCTTGTGATCCTCCATGCTACGCGAGTAGATCAATATGTCATCAATGAAGACAATCACAAACAAGTCAATATATGGCCTGAACACCCGGTTCATCAAATCCATAAATGCCGCTGGGGTGTTAGTCAATCCGAAGGACATCACTAGGAACTCATAGTGGCCATATCTAGGCCGAAAAGTCATCTTCGGAACATCTGAATCACGAATTTTCAACTGATGATTCCCCGATCTGAAATAGATCTTACAGAACACCCTGGCACCCTGAAACTAGTCAAACAAGTCATCAATATGCGGCAACAGGTACTTTTTCTTTATGGTAACTTTGTTCAACTGGAAATAATTAATACACATCCGCATATTCCCATCTTTCTTCTTCACGAACAACATCGGTACACACCAAGGTGACACACTCAGTCTAACCAACCCCTTTGCTAGCAACTCCTCAAGTTGTTCTTTGAACTCCTTCAACTCTTTCATATCCATACGGTATGGTGGAGTTGAGATAAACTGGGTATCTGGAGCCAAACCAATAGAGAAATCGATATCACGATCTGGTGGCATGCCTGATAGATCAGAAGGAAACACATCGTAGAACTCTCGGACTAGGCACTGAATCAATCTTCGGAGTCTCTGTAGTAGTATCCCGAACATAAGCTAGATAAGCCAAACAATCCTTCTCAACCATGTGTCGAGCTTTCAGAAAAGAGATAACCCGACTAGATGCGTTGACAGACGAACCCTTCCACTACAATATAGTCAACTCTAGCATCGCCAAGGTAATAGTTATGGCATGGAATCAAGGATAGCGTGATATGGAGACAACCAATCCATGCCTATGATGACTGATGTGTGACTAGAATTCATGGTTTAACGCATTATGTGCCTTACATTTTATGTGCGTTAATGATAAAAAAATACAATTCGTATGTGCATAATGGAGTCTATTTTATGTGTAGGTAAATTGGAGATGGAAGCCGAGCTAAATGGATGCATAAACGTCAAAAATACGCTCAAGAGTCAAAAAGGAGTGAACCCGGCTATAGCTGGGCGTTTGAGCTGTAAAGCCTGGTCATACCAGGATATAGTTGGGCGTTTGGGGCTATAAAGCCTGGTAGGACCAGGCGTTTGGGGGGTGTTTGAGCCCTAACGCCATGCCTATCCAGGCTTTATCCGGGCGTTTGGGCCATAAAGCCTGGTCCCTGGTCTGGTCCAATCCGAGTTTTGATGGTTTTAAGTGTTTTTCGGTTTGAATAGAAGTCTCCTACACTTTTAGGGTTTGTCCCAAACATATAAATAGACCCAAAAACACAACTTTGAGGGAGGATGCCATTAGAAGAAGAGAAGCTGTGGAATACTACTCAGCAAAGCAAAACATTGATTTTTACATCCTTTATTCATTAAATCTGTAATTTATTTATTCAATTTATTTTGGATTTGATTATTATGAGCATGAGTAGCTAATTTCGTTAATCTAGGGTTTTGGTGGAACCCGTTATGGGATGAAATTATTGTGATATTAATATAGTTTGGTTGGTTGTTAATCTTTATTTGTTCAACTACGTTCTTGTTGTAGTTAATTGAAAGGATCCTCAATTAGCTGTTCCTATTATTATGTATCTACTTGAGAGAGAGTGCATATTTAGCTAGTTGTTTGAACAACATCACTCCCGGAGTATAGACGAAAGTCATAACCGAGGGTTTAGAAGTTGGATTAGAAATAACGATACTTCGGGTGCAATCTAAAGTGAAGTGTAATGCAATCGAGCAAGCGTAACTTGAGAGAGTGCGTCTAGTAAATTATCATAATTACTTGAGATAGATTTATGGTAGATAGAGTGTTCATGATTGATAGAGACAATTAATCAAACTATAAGAAGTATCCGAGCAGGAAGTTCACCGGCGGGGGAAACCATAACCTTAGACCTTTATTATAATTGTTTACAGCATATTGTTAGTTAATTATTAGTTTATTAATTTTGTCAGTAGAAATAGTAAAACATTATCAATTGATATTCAAAAGTCTTGAGAAAATTGATTAAGTAAAATTTGCGTATTCTGAAGGCTTGATTGATACGTAAATTCCCTATGGGATCGACTCTGGGCATAATACCCCGGATTATATTTGCAGCGCCCGTTTAGTCTTTCTATAAGACATAGTTGAGCGTGATCAAATTTTGGAAAATGTACTTGGAATTACGGGGTGATCTATCCACCAAATTAAATATCTATGAGTCTAGTTTCCAACGCATTAAATCGTTTATCAATACAACACCGGAGTAGAGAGATATAGGCATTGTTGCGAGACTGCACATGCTGCTAGGTGACAAGTAGGTGTGTCACCTACTTGGTTAAATAAGAGCCCAAAAAGAGGCAATTTTGGGTCGGCCAAAGAGCCCATTTAAAGTCTTATCTCCTAAAATATAAACCTCATTGTATATCACAAATAACCAGACCAAAAGCCCTGCAAGCTTCCTCCCAAAAATTATCCACAAGCCTAATTGATTTTCTCTCTCTTTCAAGTTCTAATTGGGGGTAAAACCTAGAGTTTGAAGAACCAAGGTAAGGGCTGAGTTATCAAACTAGTAAGGTGAGTTTACTGATCTCTTTTATCCATTTTTTATGCTGTAAATTCATGGTAATTCGTTCTATATTTGTAAGAACTCACGGGACGGTGATAGGAAACCGTGAGTTCGAGTTATTCACTTGTAGCAGACTGTTTTGTGGACTGTTTTGTGTTGCTGTTGGGATGCGTGTTTTACTACTTTTTTGTGGAGTTTTGGAGGAGGGAGGGTGTGGAGAAACACCATATAGATGTAGGGTGGTGTGCTGGTTGTTTGTCGTAACATTTTCGGGTCATTTGACACTACTACGGTAGTGGTCGATACATAATAGTTATGATACTTAAATGATAACGATAGTGTCGTTTCTCTTATTGTAGACTAAAGAGTCGCGACATTTTCATAGCTTAAGGTTGGGCAGTATATATATAAGGTATGTAAGGCTATCCCTTTCCTTCTTTTTCACGACTCCGATTGTACATAATGCGATGAATGAGCTTCAAAAGATACTCTACTCTTAGAAGCTACCAGTACTTACATTGTTTCCCTTCTTATGGAACAATTCATTTTGAGGTTACTTCTCTTATTCTTATGTTATCAATGTTGTTGATACTTCCTGATTCTTATAAGATTCATAATGAAGAGCTAGTCCTAATAATGTGTACGGAGAATATCGACCTTACATCACTCTGAAAGGTTCAGAATATGATTCCGATGAGTCCTACATGCATTATATATATATATATATATATATATATATGTATCTACTTTACTCTACCGAGATATGCTATAGTCGGCCGGGTACGACACCTATTGTGCAACCACTGATCAGTTGGGTTTTACCGAGCTCCACGTGGCCGAGTACGTTTTACCAAGCCTATTACGGTCGGGTATGATATGATGATGATGTTGCCCACAGAGGTGTATGTTTTAAAATTTTATGTATATATATGTATGTATCACTCATTTCATGTCAGTAGCCCTTAGAGGTACCCAGATGTTAGAGGTTGTATATACTCTATCCCTGTTTACATTACTGTTCTTACTTATGCTTTCCTGCCTTACATACTCAGTACTTTATTCGTACTGACATCCTTTTTATTGTGGACGCTGCATGTCGTGTTGCAGGTTCTAATAGAAAGGTAGACGTAGCTCCTCCATCACAGTAGACTTCCCAGTTCAACAGTTATTGGCAAGATCCCTTTTCCGGACTTGCCGTGGTCTTGGTATGCATTTTTGTTATAGATATTATGGGTATGTCGAGGCCCTGTTCCGGCAATGTTGCATCACTTATGCTCCTTTAGAGGCTCATAGACAGGTGTTGGCTCATGTATAGTTTAGTATGCCTTGGATGCTAATTTTTGTTGTATATTCTTTCATGGAAGCATTGTAGCTCGTACCTTATATGTAGTTTCTTAGTAGTCTTGTTATTCCATGTGATGTATGTTCATGCCATTATCTTTTATTATTGATTGATCATGATCTATATCTACAATTTACATTGATCTTGTCGGCCCATAAAAATAATAAAGAAGGTTAGATTAAATGTACGTTGGTGCTCGGCAAGTACGGCCCGAGTGCTAGTCATGATCCTCCAGTTTGGGTTGTGACAAACTTGGTATCAGAGCAAGTCTGTCCTAAGGGTTGTCTATGAGTCGTGTCTGGTAGAGTCTTGATTATGGATGTGTAGCGCGCCACATTTATAATGAGGAGACTACATGACATCTAGGGTTGTTACCTTCTTCCTGAATCTAGATTGTGTGTAGAGTTGAGTCTTTAGTGTTCTTATCTAATATTAACCTTGTTTTCTTTCAGCGATGCCTTCTAATAGGAAGCAAGCGATTAGTAGACGGCTTGATATAGCTACGGGAGAGGGTACCAGTCAGGTGCCTCAAGCCAGAGCAGGACAAAGTGAGGCTCAGAGTGAGATGTTGTCTCATACCTCATCTATTCCATCTCATCTAGAGGATATTAGCAGGCACCCAACACCACCAGTTCCTCCGTCTGGACCTACAGACCAGGATATGCGGAGTGCAGTGCAGTTATTGACTGGCTTGGTAGCTGCTCAGGCTCATAGGCAGAATACCGGAATACCGGTGTTGTTGATAAACCAGATAGTACAAGAGTTCGTGATTTTATTAATCTAGAACCTCTAGTGATTACCGGATCAGACCCCAAGGAGGACTCGCAGACTTTTATTGACCAGGTTCATCGTACACTACGGATTATGCATACTACATATATAGAGGCAGTAGAGTTGGCTTCTTATCTTTTACGGGATTTAGCGGTTTTCTGGTATGATAGTTAGGAGAGATCCAGGGGTCTGAACGCCCCTCCAGCTGTGTGGAAGGAATTTTATGAGGCCTTTCTTCGTCACTATTTTCCAGTTGAGATACGATGAGCTAGAGCTGATAAGTTCTTGAACCTTAGACAAGGTAATATGAGTGTGCGAGAGTATTGTATGAAGTTTGATTCTTTAGCAAGGTATGCTCCCCATATGGTGGCCGAGATGAGTGATAGGGTGCATATGTTCGTGAACAAGTTGAGACCACATCTGATAAATGAGTGCATGACAGCCTCCTTGGTGGAGGGCATGGATATTTCCCGCATTCAGGCTTATGCCCAGACCCTAGAGGATCGTAAGCGCCAACAAAGGGCAGATAGGGAGCAGGATAGGGGCCAACATAAGAGGGCGAGATTTGTAGGGTATTCTCATGACTTCAGAGGCAGTGTTAGGCCCCAGTCTTCAGGGAGTTCGGCGCCACCTGTAGCTAGTGCTCCTCAACAATTTCAGAGTTCGCGGGCATCATGCTCGCAATATCATAGGGATACTAGTCAGACGAGACCCCCAACACCCCTTTGTGATCAGTGCAGAAATACCCACTTTGGACTGTTCCATCGAAGTTCTGATACGTGCTATTCTTGCGGACAACCTGGCCATATGATGCGGGATTGTCATAATAGAGAAGGTAGTGGCATGGCTCAGCCAACTGGATCTCTGTCTGGTTCTTCCACATCAGTTCGACCTCCAGCATGGTATTTTCAGTAGTCGACAAGTCGTGGTAGAGGTAGAGGTGCAATGTCGAGTTCGAGTGGTGACCAAAATCGAACCTATGCTCTAGTAGGTCGACAGGATCTCAAGTCGTCTCAGGATGTTGTTAAAGGTATATTGTCTGTGTTTTCTTACGATGTATATTCGTTGATAGATCTGGGATCTACATTATCATATGTTACACCCTTTGTGGCTAATAAGTTTGGCGTTGAACCTGAATTGATAAGTAAACCACTTGCGGTATCTACTCCTATAAGAGATCCTATGATTTCTAGAAGGGTATATAAAGGTTGCACAGTAATGATTTGTAGTCGTCAAACCTCAGCGAATTTATTTGAATTAGAAATGGTTGATTTCGATGTGATAATGGGAATGGACTAGTTAGCCTCATGCTATGCAAATATTGATTGTCGTACGAAGAAAGTTAGGTTTTAATTTTCTGATGAACCCGTCATCGAATGGAAAGGGAACATTGCTACGCCGAAAGGTAGGTTTATTTCCTATCTCAAGGCAACGAAGATGATCTCAAAAGGTTACATTTATCATCTCGTTCATGTTAGGGATGCAGAGGCGAAGCCGCCTACTCTACAATCCATCCCCGTGGTCAATGAATTTCCAGATATTTTCCCATATGAATTCCCGGGCCTTCCTCCTGAAAGGGAGATTGAGTTTAGTATTGATGTGTTGCCTGACACTCAACCCATATCTATTCCTCCATACAGGATGGCCCCAGCAGAGTTGCAAGAGTTGAAGGCACAGTTGAAGGACTTGCTGGATAAGAGCTTCATTAGGCCTAGCACTTCACTTTGGGGTGCGCCAGTCCTGTTCGTGCAGAAGAAATATGGGTCGTTAAGGATGTGTATCGATTATCGACAGTTGAATAAGTTTACTGTAAAGAACAACTATCCACTTCCAAGGAATGACGACCTACTTGACCAACTCCAGGGTGCCAAGTGTTTCTCAAAGATTGACTTATGTTCAGGGTACCATCAGGTGGGGGTTAAGGAGAAGGATACTCCAAAGACGGCTTTCCGGACAAGATATGTGCACTTTGAGTTCTTGGTAATGTCGTTCGGGCTAACAAATGCCCCAACAGCTTTTATGGATCTCATGAATATTGTATTCAGGCCCTATCTTGATGTGTTCGTGATCGTATTCGTTGATGACATTTTGGTGTATTCTAGTTCGAAGGAGGAACATGCGGGCCACTTGCGGATAGTATTACAAACGCTTCAGGATCGTATGTTATATGCTAAGCTCTTCAAATGTGAATTCTAGCTGAACTCAGTAGCATTCCTTGGCCGTATGATATCTGACGAGAGTATTAGTGTCGACACTCAAAAGATCGATGCAGTAAAGAATTGGCCGAGACCTACAACACCATCAGAAGTACGCAGATTCCTAGGGCTAGCAGGATATTATAGGTGATTTGTAGAAGGGTTTTCCTCTATATCAGCACCATTGACTAAGTTAACACAGAAAGCTACTAAGTTCCAGTGGTCTGACGCTTGTGAACGAATTTTTCTGGAGTTAAAGAATCGATTGACATATGTGCTAATGCTCACTCTCCCAGAAGGAACAAAAGTTTATGTGGTATATTGTGATGCCTCTGGTATTGGTTTGGGGTGCGTATTGATGCAACATGGGAAGGTGATTGTTTATGCATCAAGACAATTGAAGAAGCATGAAAAGAATTACCCAACCCATGATTTGGAAGTGGCTGCAATAATATATGCTTTGAAGATATGGCAGCACTACTTATACGACGTCCATGTTGACATCTACACAGATCATTAGAGTTTACAATACATCTTCAAGCAGAAAGAGTTGAATTTGAGGCAGCGTAGGTGGCTTGAATTACTGAAGGATTACGATGTCGAGATATTGTACCATCCCGGTAAAGCCAATGTTGTGGCAGACGCTCTCAATCGTAAGTCAATGGGAAGCTTATTACATACTGAGGCAGGTAGATAGGGGTTGACTAAAGAGCTTCATCAGCTAGCCAATATGAGAATTAGATTATTAGACTCTGATGGCGGAGGGGTTACTGTATAGAATACATCAGAATTATCTTTGGTAGCTGAGGTAAAAACACGAGAATATGAAGATCCTACCTTATTACGATTGAGAGAGAGAGCATTCAATAGTGTAAAATTACGGCTTTTGAGATCGGAGCAGATGGGGCACTGAGATACCAGGGCGGTTATGTGTGCCTGATGTGGCAGGGTTGAGAGAGAAGATTATGATTGAGATTCATCAATCCCCATATTCCATCCATCCTGGCTCGACAAAGATGTATCATGATGTGAAGGAGAAGTATTGGTGGGATAACATGAAGAAGTCTATTGAAAAATTTGTAGCCCAGTGTCCTAATTGTAAAAAAGTAAAAATCGAACATCAGTAACCCAGTGGATTGCTTCAGAATATAAAGATTCCGACCTGGAAATGGGAGGTGATTAATATGGACTTCATTATTGGATTACCTCGCTCT
>ML374314.1:0-29079 GCA_005239525.1 Nicotiana knightiana | reverse complement strand
AAAGTAGAAAATGTAAAAGAAAAAGGGGGAAGTGGGTCTGGAGAAGCTGTTGAGGGGCTGGTTCAATTAGGGAAAAATGGTCAAGAACATGTTCCATATGACCAGGAAAATCTTGCAGACCTATTGAAGAAGGTGACTGACAGTTACAATCCTAAGAAGAAATAGAGTTCCGGTGTCAAAGTTCCTGACACTGTTAGGGAAAACAAGAAGAGAAAGGCTGCCTCTTCCATCCCTGTAGAGATTCCTCCTACAAGAGGAAGAGCTACAAGGAGTCAGAAAGGCAGAGCGAGGCTGAACTGAAAAAAGCCTTAGAAGAAAGTAAAAGAAAAGTTCTTGCTAAAGGAAAAAGGAAGGTGTTTGAGCCTGTTGAGGCTGTTAAAATTGATAAGATGAAACTGGTCCTTCAAGATGAAGAGGAGAGAGAAGCAGGGGAGGTTGTGACTCCAAAGGCACAAAATCCAAGACTTCAATAAAGAAGTATATTACAAAAGCTAAGTCAGCGGAGCCATCTTCTTTGGCTAAAAGAACTAGGTCACGTTGAAATCAAGAAAAGTGAAAATAGTGGAGGAAAGGAATGGAGTGGAAATGAAGAAGAGGAATAATAATAATAATAATAATAATAATAATAATAATAATAATAATAATTTGATGCTGAGAAGGACACGATAGTTAAGTTTAGAAAGAGAACCATCTTTAAATGTAGACTCCTCAGGAATTTGGAGGAGGAAGGTATGGTATTGCGGCTAGAGAAGTTACAATTTCAAGGATGAAAGGACATGGTCCTTCAAATTGATGGGAGGCTGGCTCGAACTGACATTGTAGAGTTGATGCATAATTATGAGATCAAGGATGGTCGGGTCACTAGTGTGGTAAAGGGAGTGACAGTGAACTTTAATGCTAAAGAGCTGGGAAAGATCTTGGGTGTACGTGCTGAAGGGTACAATGATTATAAGAAGCTTAAATGGCCAAGTCTAGAGAATCTCCGTACTTCCCTTGCCATTACAAGAATGTTTGGTGATAATGATGAAACGCTTGAGCCCAAGGCTATCTACAAAATTTTGATGAAGCCACCCTAAAAAGTGTTGTTCGAGTTTGTTAACAAAGTTGTCCTGCCTAGGCAGGAAAGGAGGCACATTGCTACATTCATGGACTTGGTCCTTATGGAATGTCTGGAGAGTGAGAAGAAAATCAATTGGCTTGGGTTCATCATCTAGCTTCTCGATAGGGTTCTGAATGACACCAAAACTCACACCATACCCTATGGTTTTATTCTCAAGGCTGTACTTGCACACTTCAAGGTACCCCTTAAGAAATGGGAGGTTGGTACAAGCAAAGATCATTTTGGGATAAACACTCTAACTTCTTGTGGCTATGAGGTCCAAACCACACCCAAAGAACCTGGTTCATCCAAAAAGGTACCACTGAATAGCAAAGTGCGAGCCTTGATGCAAGAAAGTGGGGTTAAGGATGCTGAAATTTATAGGTTGAAGAACAAGTTGGAAGAAGTAGAGGCTGAGAGAGATACCCTCAAAGCTGAGCTGACAAAATAAAAGGAGAAGAATGATGGCATTCTTTAGGATATGCTGAAACTGCTTTAAGCCAAAAACCAAGAACAGGGTCCTTCCTAGCCTTAAGCCTTCCTAGCCCAGTGTAGATCAACCCCTGACCCAGTTCAAGATTTTTTTTGTTTCTTTTGCTCATGATCCAGTGTCTTTATTTCTTCTTATGCTTTGTGGTAGGATATTATCAATCAATAATATTAACTGTTTTTTCCTGTAATTGTTTGTTGATATTTCTCAAATGGATAATATCCTTAGATTGATAAATGATGATTGAATCCATGATTGCATGTGAAGTAGCCCTAGTGGCCATGAGTAATTGTCTATTAAAATATAGTTATCTAACATAATTATGCAACTTTTTGATGAGGCCAAAAAGGAGAAAATAGGTTGTGCTTTTACTTTGGAATGTGATTTTTATAACTTAATGAACCTGGACCTTGATGATTAGTGACTATAATATGAAAAGTATTCTAACACTGTGTTGATATTAAGGTGAGTTGACACAGGGCCTATGCTTATGAAATACATAGAGTTTTTACATAGTTTGTCATCATTAAAAAGAGGGAATTTGTTGGCCCAAGTGAAGTTTGTTTTGAAGATTGACAAATGAACTCAGGCATGAGCCAGGTCCATCCCCTGTGTACATAGACACGGGCAGATTCGAGCATGAGGGATGCACGTGAAGGAGATAAGTTAAACTTGTTATATCTGATATCTCCTGATCGAAAAGGTTGAATAGTTGATAAGGAGAAGCACTCCTTACTCAAAGAGAACACTATCCAAGATAAGGGAGGATTTAGAAGTTGAGGATAACTAGAACTGTTCAACCAAGGAAGAGTAGCATTAACACTATAGTTATTTCTTAATCTACTAACTCTATATATTGCAGGATGTTCTCATTTTATAGGTATGCACAAAAGCTGAAGTTAAATGTGAGTTGAGAGGAAAATAACAAGGCATTTTGCAAGCAATTCCTGTATGATTCAAGTGTGCGAACCTGAAGCTACATGAACCAGATAGAAGAACCAGTTCCAAGTGTCTGTCTTTTATTCTAGTTTCATTGTAGTAGGTAATTTTCAAATGGTACCTTTTAACTTTATCTAGAAGCAATTGTAATAAGTACTCCGAGTATTCAAGTTAGAGTTAACTTGAAGTTGTCGTAACAGCTAGAGGCTAGTTGCCACAACGGCATTAGAGGTAATTCTTAGGTTTACAAAGAGTTCTTGTAAATGTTATTTTACATCAGTGATTTAGTGAAGTGTCGGGGAAAATCCTACTAAGTAGTAGGTCGTGGGTTTTCACCTTTTTAGCTGGGTGTTTTCCACATAAAAATACTAGTGTTCTTTACTTTTCGCATTTACTATTTCAGCAAAAGTAGGTTAAGGAACACTTAGAAGAACCAGGAATTAGTGCACGCGAAAAATTAGACACCACAAAAATCATCCCCCTCCCTTTGTGTGGTATTGAAGTATAAATCATCAGTGACAAACACTAAGTTGGTAAAGAAATATGAAGATATCCTGACTGAAAATTATATTGATTCTTAGATAATGATTGTAAGCTGCATTATATTTGTGTATATATTTTTAAACCTTTTATAAGTTTCATGAGTGAAATCAGTATACTAATGCATTTATTTTCATAAATGCAGGTGAAGCCTTCTAACGAGCATATATATACAATCTGGGCAACTGAACCTGCTCTTGCAAGAGATTTTAAATGGCTGAGATATCGTGTCCTCACGCATTGGTGATTGTAATGAGAAAGGGCATGGATCTATATGAATTTTTCTGTATTTATTACACAAAGAGACATTTAATGAAAACATATAAAGAATACGTGCACCATATTCCCAATGAAAGTAACTGGATTGTTCCTATAAAAATCTTGAAAGAGTTGGTGTCTCCACCAGTAAGAAAATACAACCAAGAAGGCCGAAGAAAAAACGAGGATTGTACGCATGGGAACGACACGCTAAAAAGGTCAAAAATATTTGCAGATAATGTGGACATGAGGGTAATCGAAGAACATGCAGAAATGTTCTTAGAAGAGATTAAATTGGTAATTCTATTACAGACATAATAACTTTGTCGTTGTTTTATTAGGTTTACTCAAAAAAGTACTGAGATTGAATTTAAAATAAATAATTTTTTAGTTTCTTTTATATCCTTTCTAATTTGTTATACTATTGTATTTGCAATATTGTCATAGCAGAAGTATAGCGCCATTACAAATTCGAAGAAAATTAGCAGCTTCATTCATCAATGTGTAAAAGCGTCATAACAAAATAGTGTAATATTCTAATTTTGAATATAACATTTTAATTTAAAATACAATATTCTAAACAGAAATAGTAAAACTAATTTATGCATAGTCAAGTCTAAATATAAAGTACAATAGTAATGTTTGGAATACGATATTGAAACCTAACATATCACAATATTTTAATTTGGAATATGCGATTTAAGTTTAAATAAATACATAATATTCTAATTTAACTCTTATTGTTTAACTAACTCGATAAATATGAAGCGAAAAATATAAGGTTTTAGACAAAACTCTACTGCAAGCTTTATGTAACTATTTTTATTTCATAACCTGCTAGATAAAAAGTGTAAGAGTCCTGAAAAAGAAATATTCGTAGACTTTCAAGGAATGCTTTTATCTTGTATATACCATCATCGAGCTATAATAGATTAACTGGAATAACTATAAGTTGCCAATCATCAGTAGTGATGATTAAAATTGTAGTTGCTGGAATAGACAAAACTAATGCAAATCACGTCTGGACAAAAAACAATTTACATTAAAATTTAACCATAACAGAGCAGTTGTTAAAAAGAAACTGAATAAAGTAGCGATATAATCCAAAAATTATCATTAAGAAGGTTAAGTTACTTTCAAAGGAGATGTATCTAAAAAACAACCAACATCTCCATCTACATTTATGCTTCACAATCACTAGCTATTTTTGTAGCCTGTTTCATCTTGTCGTATTGCCATAGAAATGCTCCCAGCCTGTTGCGATATCTCTTAGCAGAAAACTCGTCAATAGGTATTTCCATACCTTCAATAAAGAATTTAGAAAAGGATGCCATATAAACTCTACCATCACTGAAATTGAAATTTAAAATAATATTAGTAACCCATCTAATAAGCTAATGCGAGAGTTAAAAATCTGAAAATAACAAAGCCAAATTGTAGATGACTTACGTGTCTTCCTACAATGATAATTCATTAACCATTAACACTTCAAAGAGGTCTACCAATAACATTTCGGCATATGCAACACCATCCAACACACTATAATTCATTTTCTCATAAAATCCAACTTTTTTCAGAAAATACAGAATCAAGATGGAATACGAGTTCATAACTTTATGAACTTCAACATCATGACGTGCACTTTGAACAGAGTCGTACATATATATGAACCTATCCTAAAATATTAATATTCGTAAAGTCCAATATCATCATTCTGAAATATATATTGGGAAAAAACGTGGTCGACATCATACCACGCTTTGTTGCGTTGCATATGATTTCCAGGAATTTATTTGGCTATTAAATTTGATATATCAATCAGTGATCCTTCTTTGTTACTTGATACATACTTTTCATAGACACCTTGGATACTAACATTGAAGAAACGGCCAGTGGTAGTGAACTTTGTAGGAAAATTAAACCTGTATTGACCTTTCTTCCTGAAATAGTAAAATTTGACATCTAAATACTGGATATGCTGATATAAAAAATAATTAGTAATGACACAAATATTCTGTAAACATTGTATAATATATAGAGTATTAAAGAATAGCTATAAAATAACATAAACCAATAACAATAATCCAACTTGTGAAGAAACATACCCAGTCATTTAGGGCTTGACCACGAAATTTGAGTGCGTGAAACCATAACTTGTCTTCAATATGTGTAACTCCAAAATCAAAAGCAGGAACTAGTTTTTTATTCTTATTAGAATACTTCTCCCTGACAAATGTTTTTTACATGCATTCAAAATAAACATCAAACAAATGCAAAAAATAAAACGTAATAATAATACATAAGGTTACTTTAATTTGGTGTTGAGCCCCTTTTTTACAAATTTGGTAAACTCTCTTCGCATCAACTTTTTCTTCAATTGAGCTTTCAAATGAGTACTTTCACTTGACAACCTGTTGTTTGGAAGAAGCTTCACAATTGCTAGTACCGGAACCAAAGTTAGTGATGATGGATTATGTTGGGTTTTAAGCTTGGTGTAGCTTCAACAGGGTGAATGAGAATTGGAAGGAAAATGAAATATTTGAGTTTTCCTCCTTGCCAAAGGGACATTGTTCCATATTGGAGGAAGAAAAGACTTTTGATGGGTATATATTCAATTGCTCTTCTTCTAGTTCTTAAAGAGATGAGAAGAAGGCAAGCCGCGCCGTCGCTCGCTCGCTCAGCTCGGCTTCTGCTTCGGCTTTGGCTTAGATTGATTGATTAATCTTTTTTAAAAAAATTCCTTTAAAATTATTTAATTAATTAATTTAATAATTAAAAAAAATTCAATCCGGAATAACCCATGACTCGCGACCCGGTCCGATCCGGTCCTTTTTTTCCTGGATTATTTTAAATCCTTTTTTAAAATTTTCCGCAATATTCCCACATGTTCCAACAATTATGGATGTTCCGAAAGGTTACAAACTTTTTCAGAATCAGTGCAATATGGTCTATAAATATACCTTGAATCCCAGAATTCTTACTTACTAAATTTTCTGATAATCTTCTTCTTCTGCACAATATTTTCCAGTGTGTTTTACAGTCTTCGAGTGGTTCGCTGTTACATCGGCATTTTTTGTGCCAACACGCTGATGAGTTAAATCGTTCTATACTGAGAGGATAATATTCCAGCACCTCGGGTACTTGAGGGGAATAATTTTCTTAAGGAACACTGTGCATCCAGTGGGCTCGATTTTTTCCGATACTGATTTTCAGAATTTATTTCGTTAAAATTTTGAACTAACTTTCTACTTCTTGTTTTATTTCAGAAAGTTTAATGCTGTATTTGTTTACAGCAATACAGATTGGATAACAGTCTTAAGGAAATTATTTTTTATTCTGTATTCTGTTTGTGGAGATATAAACCTGTGTGATTTTCTACTCCTTCTGAATTTTACTATTATGATTTGAAGATATAAAAACTTTATCAGAATATTGAAATTAACAAAATTATTTGAAGAACATAAAAACTTCATCGTTTTCTGTGAAATAATATATAAAAACTTCGATTTTTATTTATTATATGTATTGTTTATTTTAAATTACAGTATTGTTTACTGTTCTACTTTTTCCATTAATTGAACTATTCTGTTGTTGACAGTGAGAAATGGAAATTGATAACGGAAATTCATCTACGACTGTTGCGGTAACGGCGATAGCCTCGTCAAGCCGAACTGTTGTTCCACCGGCAGAGAAACCGGGCAAATTTTCTGGAGCCAACTTCAAAGGATGGCAGCAAAGGGTGTTCTTCTGGCTTACCACATTTGGTATGCAGAAATTCACTAGTGAAGAACCTCCAGTGCCTGCTGCGGACATGCCAAACAAGAAATTCATGATTGTTGAGGCGTGAAAGCAGGCAGATTTTCTTTACAAATGCTATATCTTAAAAGCTTTAGAGGATGACTTGTACAATGTGTACAGTGTGATGAATACTTCGAAAGAATTATGGGACGCACTTGAGAAGAAGTACAAGACGGAAGATGCATGCTTGAATAAGTTCGTGGTTTTCAAGTTTCTAGACTATAAAATGATAGACAACAAAACTGTGGGAACCCAAGTTCAGGAACTTCAACTTATTTTTCACGACCTTATTGTTGAAGGTATGTTCGTGAATGAAGCATTTCAAGTGGCTGCAATGATTGAAAAATTGCCTCCTTCGTGGAGATATTTCAAGAACTATCTTAAGCACAAGCGCAAAGAAATGAAGTTGAAAAATCTTGTGATACGTCTCAAGATTGAGGAAGACAAAAAAACAGCCGAGAAGAAGTCTCGTGGAAATTCAACGATCATGGGAGCTAATATCGTTGAGGAGGTTTCTCCAAAAAGTAAGAAGAGGAAGAGGTCTTCTGGACAGACTAAGGAGCAGAATAAAAAGAAATTAAAGGGAAACTGCTACAATTGTGAAAGAGTTGGTCACAAAGCCCCTGATTGTTGTCCCCCGGAAAAGGATAAGAAGAAGGGAAAAGCCAACATAGTGGAGAAGAATGATGACATTGATGATGTTTGTGTAATGCTTTCGGAATGCAACCTAGTTGGAAATCTGAAGGAGTTGTGGATTGACTCTGGAGCCACTCGACATGTTTGTGCTGTCAAAGAAGCATTTGCAACTTACTCTACTGTTGGTCCCGAAGAAGAGATTTCCATGGGAAAGAATGCAACAGCCAAGATTGAAGGTTATTGGAAGATATTCCTGAAGATGACTTCCAGCAAGGTGTTAACACTCAACAACGTTCTTCATGTTCCTACTATTAGGAAGAATTTAGTTTCTACTTTACTTGTGAAGAATGGATTCAATGTGTATTTGTTTATGATAAACTTGTTGTAAGCAAGAATGAAATGTATGTTGGAAAATGCTACCTCACGGAGGGCCTTTTCAAATATTTGTAATGGTTGTGACAGTTTGAATAAAATTTCAGCTTCTTATTTATTGGAGTAAAATGATTTATGGCATATTCGTTTAGGACATGTCAATTAGAAAACCTTGCAGAAACTAATTAATTTAGAAGTATTTCCTAAATTCGAGAATAATAAATCGAAATGTCAAATATGTGTTGAATCTAAGTTTGTAAAACATAATTATAAGTCTATTTAAAGGAATTCAAATCCTTTAGACTTAATTCATACTAACATTTGCGATATGAAGTCGACACCATCTCGAGGTGGGAAAAAGTATTTTATTACTGTTATTGATGATTGCACTCGATATTCTTATGTTTATTTGCTTAATAATAAGGATGAAGCAATTGAAGCATTTAAGCAATACAAGAATGAAGTTGAGAACCAATTGAATAAAAAGATTAAAGTGATTTGAAGTGATAGAGGTGGAGAATATGAATCTCCATTTGCAAAATATGTTCGGAATATGGAATTATCCATCAAACTACTGCACCTTACACACCTCAATCCAACAAAATTGCGGAAAGGAAAAATCGGACATTAAAGGAAATGATGAATTCTTTATTAATTCGTTCTGGATTACCACAGAGTTTGTGGGGGGAAGCTATTCTTACATCCAACCGAATGCTCAACAGAGTAACCCACAACAAAACAATCTATTCCATATGAAAAATGGAAAGAAGAAAACCCAACTTGAAATATTTGAAAGTGTGGGGGTGTCTAGCAAAGGTACAAGTTCCTTTACCTAAAAGGGTTAAAATCGTACCAAATATAGTAGATTGCATTTTCATTGGATATGCTACAAACAGTAAAGCATGTCAGTTTTTGGTTCATAAATCCGATAATCCCGAGCTTCATGTTAATACGACAATGGAATCAGATAATCCTGAATTCTTTAAAAGCATCTATCCGTATAAAACTGAATGCGAGTCGTTAAGTAAAAGACCTAAACGACCTCGGGAAGAACCAAAGGAAAATACTCCAACCGTAGAAGATCCAAGGCGTAGCAAACGTCAAAGAACATCTACTTCCTTTGGACCAGATTTTGTGACATTCTTTCTTGAAAATGAACCTCAAACTTTTAAAGCAGCTATGTTGCCTTCTGATTCAGCATTTTGGAAAGAGGCAGTCAATAGCGAGATTCAATAAATTTTGGATAACCATAAATGTGAATTGGTTGATCTTCCTTCGGGAAATAAGCCTTTAGGTTCGAAATGGATCTTTAAACGGAAAATGAAAGCTGATGGCACTATTGACAAATATAAGGCAAGACTTGTTGTTAAAAGGTTATAGACAAAAGGAAGGCCTTGATTACTTTGAAACATACTCGCCAGTAATGAGGATAACATCTATTAGGATGTTAGTGGCACTAGCGGCCGTGTATGGTCTTGAAATCCATCAAAGAGATGTTAACAACTTTCTTAAATGGNTAGCGGCCGTGTATGGTCTTGAAATCCATCAAATGGATGTTAAAACAACTTTCTTAAATGGAGAATTGGAGGAAGAGATTTACATGGAACAACCTGAGGGTTTTGTGGGTCCTAGTAAATAAAAAAAAATGTGCAAACTTGTTAAGTCGCTTTATGGACTTAAACAAGCACCCAAATAATGGCATGCCAAATTTGACCAAACAATGTTGGCAAGTGGGTTTAAAATCAACGAGTGCGACAAATGTGTTTACATTAAAAACACTCTAGGTCATGAAGTCATTGTTTGTTTATATGATGATGACATGTTGATAATGAACAAAAGTATGGCAGATATAAATGCTACAAAGCGCATGTTGGCTAGCAAATTTGATATGAAAGACTTAGGAGTTGCTGATGTGATCTTAGAAATCAGAATTCACAAGAATCCACAAGGTCTATCATTATCACAGCCTCACTACGTTGAAAAGGTACTTGACAAGTTCAAGTATTTGGATTTCAAAATTGCCAAGACATCAATTGACGTGAGTTATGAACTTCAAAAAAATGAAGGTGAAAGTGACTCACAATTGGACTATGCAAGAGTATTGGGAAGTTTGATGTATATAATAAATTGTACGCGACCAGATATAGCATGTGCTATTAGAAAACTAAGTTGATTTACAAGTAATCCTAATCAAATACATTGGATGGCAATGAAACGAGTTTTGGGGTATCTGAAACATACCCAAAACTATGCTTTGCATTATAATAAATATCCCTTCGTAATCGAGGGATATAGTGATGCAAATTGGATTACCGGTTCATCTGAAGTTAAATCCACCAGTTGATATGTTTTCACAGTTGGGGGTGAAGCAGTGTCTTTGAAAATCATCCAAACTAACGTGCATCACCTGTTCTACAATGAAATCTGAATTCATAACTTTGTATAAGGCCGGTGAAGAAGATGAATGGCAATGAAATTTCTTGGAAGATATTCCATTTTGGCCCAAACCTTTGGCACCTATTTGTATACATTGTGATAGTCAACCGTCAATAGGTAGGGCAGTGAGCATTATGTATAATGGAAAATCTCGTCATATACGACGGAGACACAATACCGTTAGACAAATACTCTCTAGTGGTATTATCACAATTCATTACGTAAAGTCAAAAGATAACGTGTCAGATCCACTTACAAAAGGCCTATCTAGAGAGGCAGTTGAAAGATCATCAAAGGGAATGAGGTTAAGGTCTAGGACAAGTCATCATGGCGGTAACTCTACGTACCAGACTGGAAATCCCAAGAGCTAGGTTAAAAGAGATCAAATAAAGCTATGAATGACGGTTCAACATTGTCAAATAACTCAACCCATTCTCGTGATACAGACAATGTTCAAAAATCGAGGCAAAGCATTAAGGCTTTTTTATGAGTCAATAAAGCTTAAAGGTTTTTAATGATTTGCTATGTCTGGCAGGATATGACCAGATAGTGTGTCTTTAGGATTACACATTTAGGAATCACCTATGTGAGTGTGAAGTGTAATCCGCTTCAAAGGGAATGAAAGTAAAGACCCATTCTCTAAGCACTCATACAACCAGGCGGTGTTCATGGCTGAAACGAACACAACCGTGAGAACCATAGATGGTTAAGGATTGATTGTGTAGCTTATATTGTCTAGGTATGCAAAAAATCTCAACGGTCCAAGGTTCTCAAATCTACCGATTGACCGAGTATATCCGGTATAAGTTCACTACGGAAAGTTCAAAGGGAAACCTACTTATCCAGATGCAATTAATTGTTGCATGTAAAACACACACGCGTCTGAGCATTCCTTTATTTTACAGTCATTCCCCATTCATGTGGGGGATTGTTGGGTTTTAAGCTTAGTAGAACTTACTTTTAAGTTTGTTGTAGCTTAAAGAGGTAAATGGGAAATGGAGGAAAAATGAAATATTTGAGTTTGCCTCCTTGCCATAGGAACACTATCCCATATTAGAGGAAGAAAAGACTTTTGATGGGTATATATTCAATTGCTCTTCTTCTAGCTCTTAAAGAGATGAGAAGAAAGCAAGCCCCGCGCCGTCGTTGTCGTTGCTCGCTCGGCTCGGCTTCGGCTTCGGATTTGGATTTGGATTTGGTCAAAGATTGATTGATTAATCTTTTTGGAAAAAATTCCTTTCAAATTATTTAATTAATTAATTTAATAATTAACAAAAATTCAATCCGGAATAACCCATGACCCGCGACCAGGTCCGGTCCGGTCCATTTTTTCCTGGATTATTTTAAATCTGTTTTTTAACTTTCCCGCAATATTCCCACCTGATAATATTCCAGCACCTCGTGTACTTGAGGGGAATAATTTCTGTAAGGACACACTGTGCATTCAGTGGGCTCGATTTATTCCGATACTGTTTTTCAGATTTTATTTCGTTAAACCTTTTTACTAACTTTCTACTTCTGGCTTTATTTCATAAAGTTTAATGCTTTATTGATTTTACAATAATTCAGATTGGATAACATATTATTATAAGCAGTGGAAGTAATACTAGTATTAGAATTACATGTAATCTAGACAACTAGCATATATGAGATTTCACAGGTTACCTCTTGAAGCGTGACCATATCTCTTCTATCACGTGAGCCTTCACTTACATAACTTCTCAATGGAATCTCCATCACCCGCACAATCTTGATCCTCAAATGTTCCACGGTATTCTACTGTGTTACCCAAATAATATCCGGAAATAGCCATTTCGCGTGGGCAAAATTTTTAGGAAAAGGGGATAAAATTTAGCTATTATCTCTCTCCCCTCTAGGTGAAAAACTTTATATATTTATAGCACAAGTTTTAAGAGTTAAAACCCAATACCAAACATGTTGGGTTTTCCCTTCCACTAGAAAAATTATTCCTTTATTTTCTTTTATTTAGGCATACCGGGGCCATAGAATTTAATTAACAAGGCTTCCAATTATAGTATTAATTTCTAATTTTCAAAATTAATATCCATCATAATTAATTATGAATTATTTCACTAAAAATTCGTAATCGTTCTCCTTATTCAATTTCGAAATTCATCCATTAAATCTTATTTAACTCCCCATGTTAAGATCCAGATACTAACCAATTAAATTAAGTTACTGACAATTTAATTTATTGATTATTGGGGAGGGGGTGGGGGGAGGGGTCCATAGCTCATATAGGCTTGAAATGGCGAAAGTCGAAATTTTGGAGTTTTGGACCAGTAGTGGAATTTTTGATATCAGGGTTGGAATTTGATTCTAGAAGTTGGAGTAGGTCCATAGTTTTGAATTCAACTTGTGTGCAAAATTTGGGGTCAATCGGACGTAGTTTGGTTGGTTTCAGCGTCAGTTGTAGAATTTTGAAGTTTCAAGTTCTTAAGGTTTGAATTGGAGGATGATTCAGGATTTAGCATTGTTTGAGATGATTTGAGGGCTCGACTAAGTCCATACGGTGTTTTAGGATTGGTTGGTACGTTTGTTTGGGGTCCCGGGGGCCTTGGGTGTGTTTCGGATACTCAACGGGTCATTTTTGGACTTAGAGAGTTAGCGGATTTTACTGGTTTTTGTTGCAGACATTTGTTCTTCGCATTCGCGTAGAGGAGTTCACGTTCGCTAAGAAGAGCTGGGTCAGGAAGATAAATTACTCTTCGCGTTCATGATCATAGGGACGTGTTCGCGAAGGGCTGGCCATCAGAGTATTGCGAACACGTGAATGGCATCGCGTTCGCGTAGAGGAAACAGAGCAACTGGGTCCCCTATGGATTGTTTTATGTGTTCTCGGGGTATTGGTCACGTTCGTGAAGCTTCAGGAATAAGAGGGTACGCGTTCGCAAGCGGACATTCGCATTCGTGGAGAGGGATTTTTAGATAAGGAAAGTATTACCCTACGCGAACGCGAGTGAGTGGTCGCGTTCACGATGAAGAAATCTGGGCAGGCAATATAAACATTTCTAATCGAGGGCTTTAGTTCATAACTCAAGAATTTGATTTAGATCTCGGTAGGATGCGAACTTTGGAGAGATGTTCGGAGAAAGTTATCGGGTAATGATTCCTAATTCTTTTTTGATTAATTTCGGATTTTTGTGTGAAAATTGAAGAATGTTCTTAGGGCGAATTTTAGGATTTTGGTATCGTATTTTAGTGAATTTGGTATGGTTACACTCGTGAGTGAATGGGTGTTTGTAATTTGTGACTATTACCCGATTTTGAGACGTGGGCCCGAGGAGGCTTTTGGGCGTTTTCCTATTCCTTAGCTTCGAATTCATTAGTTAAAATAGTTACTTATAGTTAAATTTACGTTATGTAATTTATTTGATTAGATTTGGTCCATTCGGAGTTGGATACACATGGCAAGAGCGTGGTTTCAGATTGAATTGAGCTTGGTTCGAGGTAAGTGGCTTGCCTAACCTTGTGTGGGGGAACTTCCCCCTAGGATTTTGGTATTGTTTGATATATGAGCGCCGTGTACGTGAGGTGACGAGTAAATACACGGGCTATTATTGTAAAACTCTATTTTCCCACTAAATCATAGCATTTCTTTTGTCTTATTTGAACTACACTAGCATATGTAATTACCTTTTTTTGATTAGCAAAACATGTCTACGTGTGTTGACTGCCTATTTGAACCATGTGCAACATGTTTAGTGAAACCTTCTATTTTTCCTTGAATTGGACATAGCCTAAATCGTAGATTTCATTGATGTAAATGTTTTAATTATTGCTTAGGTTGCATATTTACTTTGGGAATAGGAAACGCATTCCGGGAGATCCCCCAGCACTGCATATTTACTTTGGGACTATGGACGCATTCCGGGAGATCCCCCAGTAGTGCATATTTACTTTGGGGCTACAGGCGTATTTCGGGAGATACCAGCACTGCATATTTACTTTGGGACTACAGACGCATTCCGGGAGATCCCCCAGCACTACATATTTACTTTAAGACTACAAATGTATTCTAGGAGATCCCCCAGCACTTCATATTTACTTTGGGACTACAGACGTATTCCGAGAGATCCCCCAGCACTGAATATTTACTGTGGGACTACGGGACAGTATCCCGGGAGGTCCGCCTGTTGTTATACCTTGTTTTGAGCTGAGAGCTTTCTTGATTTCTATTTACTGTAGACCTCCGTGATTTTTTTTTTTTAATATATATCTCTTACTGCTTAAATTAATTATATTTATGCCGGCAGGGCCCTGACCTGACCTCGTCACTACTCGATCGAGGTTAGGCTTGGCACTTACTAGGTACCATTGTGGTGTACTCATGCCCTTCTTACACGTTTTTTTTTCCGTGTGCAGATCCATGTACTTCTCGTTCGCCTCAGTATTAATAACCAACAGTAGCCACCGGAAACATCAAGGTATATCTGCACGCATTCGCAGATCCTCGGTGTCCCCCTCTATCATTATTTGTTTTCTTTCCTGTATTTCTTAGACTCCTGTATAGCAGACTGTAGATAGTTTCGTAGAGCTTGTGACTCATGGTTCAGGTTTTGGGAAGTGATGTGTATTATTGGTAATTGGCTTTACTTGTATATGCCGAGCGACATATTTTTTCCTTATATAGGAATTGTGAAGTGTAGTTGGTATTTATTATTCTTTAGTTTGGGTTATTTCAATGTAAATAGCCTTACCTAGTTGTAGCGACTAGGTGCCATCACGATTCCTTTCGGAGGGGTAAAATAGGTCGTGACAAGTTGGTATTAGAGCTCTAGGTTCAAAGGCATCGTGAGTCACATACCGGTTTATTAGAGTCTCGTGGAGCGGTGCAGAGATGTCCGTACTTATCTTTGGGAGGCTATGTAACTGTTAAGAACAATCATATTTATTTGATTTCATTGTCGTGCATGTTATTGACATAAAAATTCTAAAAATGTCTATTCTATTCTTTCTCATAGATGGTGAGGACCCATATCTAGAGGACCTACAATCAGGAACCCGAGCCCCTATCTAGAGCCGCCAGAGGCCGGGGTCGGGGTAGAGGACGACCAACAGTGTAACCCGAGCACCTGCGCAGGCTGCGACAAAGAAGCCCCCCGCACCTCCAGCTGGAGGGCCCGCACCGGAGATTCCTATTGCTGCTCCATCCCTTCAGGAGACCTTGGCTCAATTCATGAGAATGTTCAGCACTTTGGCTCAGGCTGGGCTGATTCCGATAGCTTTAGCCACATATCAGACCAGGGAAGGGGCACATACTCCCGCAACCCACATTCGTGAGCAGAGGGTCCAGGTTGATCAGGCCCCAGATGCCCCAGATGCCCTAGTGGCTCCGATTCAGGATGACTCCAGGGTAGCTGCTTCTGAGGCAAAGAAACTCAGACTTGAGAGGTACAAGAAGTACCACCCACCTATTTTCAACGGACTAGATTCAGATGATGCTCATGGTTTTCTTGAGGAGTTTCATAATATTCTCCACTCTATGGGAATTGTGGAGACGAGTGGGGTTTCTTTCACCACTTTCCAGCTGAGGGGAGCGACATACTAGTGGTGGCGTGCCTATGAGCTGAGTAGTCCGGACGAGGAACCCTTACTCACTTGAACTCAGTTCTCATATATTTTCTTGCGTGTGTATGTTTCTCAGAGCCTTAGGGATTCTTGGCGCGCAAAGTTTGAGTAGCTGTGCCAAGGTGCTATAACTTTGTCAGACTATGCAGTACGTTTTAGTGAGTTGGCTCGACATGCACTGGATTTGGTTGCTATAGTCAGAGAGAGGGTTCATGACTTCATTAAGGGGCTCCACTCCAGTATTCGTACCAGTATGGACAGGGTGTTAGAGATTGGTATCACTTATCAGCATGCCGTGAGTATTTCCAGGAGAGTGGAGGGCATGTTTGCCCGGGACAGAGAGGAGAGAGAGGCGAAGAGATCTCGGGATACTGGTCATTTTTCAGGAGCTCGTGCGCCAGCAACACGTCATGGTAGGGGTTTTGTGAGTTTCCCTGTTCATTCAGCTTTTCCAGCAACCAATGGTGTCCCACTCATCCTAGACCTCAGGAGCCTTATTATGCACCGCCAGTATCCAGTGTGCCTCCTACTTGAGGTGCTATTACCGGCCACTCCAGCAGACCAGGTCCGAGTCAGTCTCAGCCGCCGCATCCTCCAAGGGGATGTTATGAGTGTGATGATACTTGTCACATGGATAGGGATTGTCCTAGATTCAGGAGGGGTGCACCTCCATAGATTTCTCAGCCACCGCGTGCTCCACCAGGTCTTTCGGCCATGCTTCTAGCCCCAACTGTCGCCCCACCTACTCAGGTAGAATTATGCTATACCAGCTCGTTCAGAGGCAGTTACCTCAAATTCTGTCATCACATGTATTGTCCCCGTCTATCATAGAGAGGCATCGGTATTATTTGACCCAGGATCTACGTATTCATATGTGTCTTTTTATTTTGCTCCATATTTGGGGGTATCTCAGGATTCATTGAGTTCCCCTATTTATGTATCCACTCCTATGGGAGATTCTCTTGTTGTGGACCGCATATATCGGTAATGTTTGATTGCTCTTAGTGGTTTTGAGACCAGAACTCATTTATTATTGCTCAATATGGTAGATTTTGATGTTATCTTGGGAATGGACTAGATTCCACCCCATTATGCTATTCTTGATTGTCAGGCTAAGACCGTGACACTGGATATGCCAGGCTTACCACGATTAGATTTAAGAGGTACCTTAGAGTATAATCCCCGCAGGGTCATTTCATTTCTTAAGGATCAGCGAATGGTTGAGAAGGGGCATGATGCGTATTTGGCCTATGTGAGAGATGTCAGTATTGATACCCCTACAGTTGAGTCAGTTTCACTAGTGAGAGACCTCCTTTATGTATTTCCATCTAATCTTTCGGGCATGCCGCCCGACATAGTATTGATTTTGGCATCGATTTGTTGCCGGCCACTCAACCCATATCTATTCCTCCTTACCATATGAATCCTCATGTGTTGAAGGAGCAGTTGTAGGATTGCTTGATAAGGCTTTCATCAGGCCTAATGTATCTCTTTGGGGTGCTCCGGTCTTGTTTAAGAAGAAAAAGAATGGTTCTATGCGTATGTGTATTCATTATCGTAAGCTGAACAAAGTTACAGTGAAGAACATGAATCCATTGCCTCACATTGATGATTTGTTTGATCAGTTACAGGGTGCCAGGGTGTTTTCCAAGATTGACTTATGTTATGGTTATCATCAGTTGAAGATTCGGGAGCCGGATATCCCGAAAACTGCTTTCAGGACCCGATATGGTCATTAAGAATTTCTTGTCATGTCTTTTGGGCTGACCAATGCCCCAGTATCCTTTGTGAATTTGATGCACAACGTGTTCCGGTCTTATCTTGATTCATTCATCATTCATCATTGTGTTTATTGATGATATTTTGGTATATTCCCGATCTCGGGAAGATCATGAGCAGCACCTGAGGATTGTGCTTCAAACTTTGAGGGAGAAGAGATTTTATGCAAAATTTTCTAAGTGTGAATTCTGGCTTGATTCAGTGGCATTCTTGGGTCACGTAGTGTCTTGTGATGGGATCAAGGTAGATCCGAAGAAGGTGTAGGCAGTGCAGAGTTGGCCTAGACCATCATCAGCTACGAATATCTGCAGTTTCCTTGGTTTGGCGGGATATTACTGTCACTTTTTAGAGGGGTTTTCATCTATTACAGCACCCATGGCCAGGCTAACTCAGAAGGGTGCTCCATTTAGGTGGACCGAGGAGTGTGAGGAGAGCTTTCAGAAGCTCAAGACAGCTTTGACCACAACCCTAGTATTAGTATTGGCTATAGGTTCAGGGTCTTACACTGTCTATTATGATGCCTCGAGGATTGGCCTTGGAGCAGTATTTTTGCAGGACGGTAGGGTGATTGCCTACGCGTCCAGATAGCTGAAGGTGCACGTCCATGATCTGGAGCTAAAATCCATTGTTCACGCCTTGAAGATCTGGCATCATTATTTGGACGGTGTTCCTTGTGAGATCCACACTGATCACCGGAGTTTGCAGCACCTGTTCAAGCAAAAGGACCTTAATTTGCATCAGCGGAGGTGGTTGGATTCACTTAAAGACTATGATATAACTATATTATACCATCCGGGAAAGGCCAATGTAATGGCTGACGCATTGAGTCACCGGGCGGAGAGTTTGGGGAGTTTGACATATCTTCCAGTAGCAGAGAGGCCCTTAGCATTGGACGTTCAGTCCATAGCCAGCCAGTTTGTGAGATTGGATATTTCAGAGCCGAGCCGAGTATTGGCTTGTGTGGTCTCTCAGTCCTCTCTTTATGACCGCATCAGAGAGCACTAATATGATGATCCCCATCTTCTAGTCCTTCATGAAAGGGTTCGGTGAGGTGATGCTAGAGATGCAACTATTGGTGATGATGACGTGATTAGGATGGAAGGCTGGATATGTGTGCCCAATGTGGATGGGCTTCGGGAGTTGATTCTTGAGGAGGCCCGCAGCTCTCAATATTCCATCCATCCGGGTGTCGCGAAGATGTACCAGGATTCGAGATAACACTATTGGTGGAGGAGGATGAAGAAGGATATAGTTGGGTTTGTAGCCAAGTGTATCAACTGTCAGAAGGTTAAATATGAGCATTAGAGACCGGGTGGGAGCGGATCACCATGGACTTTGTAGTTGGACTTCCACAGACTTTGAGGAAGTTCGATGCTATTTGGGTGATCGTGGATCAGCTGACCAAGTCAGCTAATTTCATCCCAGTGGTGACTACTTACTATTTTGAGAGATTGGCTGAGATTTACATCAGAGAGATTGTCCACCTTCATGGTGTCCTAGTTTCCATCATTTCATATAGAGGTATAAAATTCACATCACGGTTCTGGAGGGCCGTACAGTAGGAGTTGAGGACTAGGGTGGAGCTGAGCACAACCTTTCACCCTCAGACGGACGGGAAACCCGAACGCACGGTTCAGATTTTTGAGGATATGCTCCGTGCTTGTGTGATGGAGTTTGGAGGGTCATGGGATCAGTTCGTGCTACTTTCGGAGTTCTCCTACAATAACAATTATCTGTCTAGAATTCAGATGGCACCATACAAGGCTATGTGTGGTAGGCGGTGTCGGTCCTAGTGGGTTGGCTTGAGTCGGGCGAGGTCAGATTGTTGGGTACAGACTTGGTCCAGGATGCCCTGGATAAGTGAAGGAGATTTAGGATAGACTTCACACCGCCCAATACACACAGCAGAGTTAAGCCGACCGGAAGGTTCGCGATTTAGCATTCATGACTGGGTTTTGCTCCGGGTATCGCCTATGAAGGGCGTCATGAGGTACGGTAAGAAGGGAAAGCTGAGCCCGAGGTTCATTGGTACTTTTGAGATATTGCAGCATGTGGGAGAGGTTGCTTATGATCTTGATTTACCTCCCAGCCTAGCAGGAGTTCATACAGTATTCCACGTTTCCATGCTCTAGAAGTATCACGGTGATCCGACTAATGTATTGGATTTAAGCTCAGTCCAAATGGACAATGATCTATCTTATGTTCATGGGCCACTGGCTATTTCGGACAAGCAGGTCATAAATCTAAGGTCAAAGAAAATTGCTTCAGTAAAGGTCTAGTGGAGGGGTCAGCCGGTCGAGGAGGCGAATTGGGAGACCGAGCATGATATGCACAGTCGTTACCCTCATCTTTTCATAGCATCAGGTTTGTCTTTATACTCGTTCGACGACGAATGATTGTTTTAAGAGGGGGAGGATGTAACGACCCGGCCGGTTGTTTTGAAAGTTATAGCCTCGATCCCCTATTAACTACTTTCCCCATATCTATTTCTGCTATTATAATTCGCCGGGATTAAGTGTTGGTAGTTTCGGAATGTTATGGGACACGTAGTCCCTAAATGAGAGATTAACTCTTAGAATTTGGACCGTACAGTTCCGACGGTTTCGGAATGGAATTCCGTCAATTCTGTTAGCTCCGTTGGGTGATTTTGGGCTGAGGAGCGTGTCTGGAATGTTTTTTAGGGGTCAGTAGCTCATTTAGGCTTCAAATGGCGAAAGTAAAAAATTTGGAGTTTTGGACTGGTAGTGGAATTTTCGATATCGGGGTCGGAATCCGATTCCAGAAGTTGGAGTAGGTCTGTATGTCGAATCCAGCTTGTGTGCAAAATTTGGGGTCAATCGAACGTAGTTTGGTTGGTTTCGACGTCGGTTGTAGAATTTTGATGTTTCAAGCTCTTAAGGTTTGAATTGGAGGGTGATTTGGGATTTTATCGTTGTTCGAGGTGATTTGAAGGCTTGACTAAGACCGTATGGTGTTTTAGGATTGGTTGGGGTCCCGGGGCTCTCGGCTGTATTTCAGATGCTCAAAGGGTGAATTTTGGACTTAGAGAGTTGGCCGATTTTGCTGGTCTTTGTTGCAGATGTTCGTTCTTCGCGTTCGCATAGAGGAGCTTGCGTTCCCTCAAATGAGCTAGATCAGGAAGAGAAATTACTATTCGCTTTCGCGAGTATGGGGAAGCGTTCGCGAAGGGCTGGCCATCAGAGTGTTACAAACGCGTGAATGGCATCGCGTTCGCGTAGAGGAAATGAAGCAAATGGGTCCCTTATGGATTATTCTACGCGTTCGCGTAGTATTGGTCACGTTCGCAAAACTTCAGGAATTAGAGGTTACGTATTCGCGAGTGGACCTTCACGTTCGCGAAGAGGTATTTTTGGATCAGGAAAGTGTTACCCTACACAAACGCGATTGAGTGGTTGCATCCGCGATGAAGAAATTTGGATAGGCGGTATAAACATTTCAAATCGAGGGCTTTAGCTCATAACTCAAGAATTTGATTAAGAGCTCGGTATGAGGCGGAATTTGGAGATATTTTCAGAGGAAGTTATCGGGTAATGATTCCTAATTCCTTTTTTATTAAATTCCACTAATCTAGTCTTGATTTCATCATTAATTTTGGATTTTTGGGTGAAATTTGGGGGAAAATTGAAGAAAGTTCTTATGCCGACTTTTGTGATTTTGATCGAGATTTTGGTATCGGACTTGAGTGAATTTTGTATTGTTAGAGTCGTGAGTGAATGGGTGTTCGTAATATGTGACTTTTACCGGACTCCGAGACGTGGGCTCGGGGAGGCTTTTAGGGAATTTTCTTATTTTCTTGCCTTAGCTTCGAATTCATTAGCTAAAATAGTTACTTGTAGTTATGTTTACGCTATGTATTTGATTTGATTAGATTTGGGCCATTTAGAGTCGGATAGTCGTGGCAAAAGCGTGGTTTCAGATTGAATTGAGCTTGGTTCGAGGTAAGTAGCTTGCCTAACCATGTGTGGGGGAACTTCCCCTTAGGATTTTGGTATTGTTTGATATACGAGCGCCGTGTACGTGAGGTGACAAGTACATACACGGGAAATTATTGTAAAACTCCATTTTCCACTAACTCATAGCATGTTTTTGTCTTTTTGAATTATACTAGTATATGTAATTACCTTGTTTTTATTAGGAAAGGATGTTAACGTGTGTTGACTGCCTATTTGAACCCTGTGCAAAATGTTTAGTGAAACCCCCTGTTTTTCCTTGAATTGGACATAACCTAAATTGTAGATTTCATTGCTGTATCCATTTAATTATTAATTGGGTTGTATATTTACTTTGGGACTACGGAATGCACTCCGGGAGATCCCCAAACTGCATATTTACTTTAGGACTACGAACGCATTCCAAGAGATCCCCCAGCACTGCATATTTACTTTGGGACTACTGACGTATTACGGGAGATCCACCAGCACTGCATATTTACTTTGGGACTACAGACGCAATGCGGGAGATCCCCCAGCACTGCATATTTACTTTGGGACTACATACGTATTCAGGGAGATCCCCCAGCACTGCATATTTACTTCGGGACTACACACACATTCTGGGATATTCCCCATCACTACATATTTACTTTGGGACTACATACATATTACGGGAGATCGCCAACACTGCATATTTACTTTGGGACTACAGACTCATTCCGGGAGATCCCCCAGCACTTCCATTTACTTTGGGACTACGACGTATTCCAGGAGATCCCCCAGCACTTCATATTTACTTTGGAACTACAGACGGATTTCAGGAGATCTCCCAGCACTGCATATTCACTTTGGGACTATGGACGTATTTCGGAAGATCCCCCAACACTGCATATTTGCTTTAGGACTATGGACGTATTTCGGGAGATCCCCCAACATTGAATATTTACTTTGGGACTACGGGACGGTATCCCGGGAGGTTACCCCTGTTGTTATACCTTGTTCTGAGCTGAGAGCTTTCTTGACTTCTATTTACTGTAGATCTTCGTGATTTATTTACTGTAATATATATCTCTTCCTGCTTAAATTCATTATATTTATGCCGGTAGGGACCTGACCTAACCTCATCACTACTCGACCGAGGTTAGGCTTGGAACTTACTAGGTACCATTGTGGTGTACTCACGCCCTTCCTGCACATGTTTTTTCTTCGTGTGAAGATCTGGGTACTTCTCGTCTGCCTCAGTATTAGTCAGCAGCAGCAGCTACCAGAGACTTCAAGGTATATATGCATGCGTTCGCAGATCCTTGGAGGCCCCCCTCTATCTTTATTTGTTTTCCTTCCTGTGTTTCTTAGACTCCTGTATTGCAGACTGTAGATAGTTTCGTAGAGCTTGTGACTATTGGTTCCACGTTTTGGGAAGTGATGAGTATAATTGGTAATTGGCTTTACTTATATATGGCGAGCAACATTTGTTTTTGCCTTATATAGGAATTGTGAAGTGTAGTTGGTTTTTATTATTCTTTACTTTGGGTTACTTCAATGTAATTATACTTAATTAGTCATAGCGACTAGTTTCCATGACAACACCTTTCGGAGGGGTAAAGTGGGTCGTGACTCACATGAAAATTTATAAGCTTTCTTAAAGGTGTATCATCAATCTCTAAACCGAGACATGGATTCCATCAACTAAGTATTATTTCGCCAATGTACATTATTTTTATCCAATTTTCCAGGCATATTGACCCACGAAAAGATCTCGCCTTCTAATAAATCAAAACAATAATAATAAACACAACTAATGATGATTGTGACGACCCAATTCTACTATAGACCTTGAAGGCGCGCATCATCGCAGCTAGCCAAGGCAACAATGAACTAACCACGTGATTTCACTTCTTAATAGATTTCCAAGTAATTAAAATTTCCTTAATTTAAAATGAGTGCAATAATAACCATAGAACGAACCAAAATCACTAGTCTACTACTGTGTGCCAAGACCTGGTGTCACAAGAGTATGTGCTACTAGTGGAATGTACAAAAGATTACTACTATACCGTCTGAAGTAAAACAGACAGAACAATAACAAAACAAAGACTCTGGCTGCTGCAGAACAGCTCAAGAGGCAGCTCACCGTGTAGTCTCGTAACCGGGATCAAGCATGCGCGCCGAACTAATACCCAGATGCACCCGCCTCAGATCATGCACATTAAAAGAAGAAGTGTAATGTGAGTACATAAATAATATTTACCCAGTAAGTATCCAGTCTAACCTCGAAGAAGTAGTGACGAGGGGTCGACTTTGACACTTACAATGAGCTAACAATAAAATGTCAAAATAATAACTAAGCATGGATTACCTCACTATAGGTGAAAACTCAATAACATGAATAATAAACAATTCCTCCACTAAGAGTATATCTCAAGTTTTTTTCCATCATTTAAGAATATATATCTCAATTCAATGAACAATGTCAATTATAATTGGTTCCAAAGATTTATCATGCACAAATTATGGTGAGGTCGTATGGCCTGATCCAACATAAGAATATTTAAATTATGCACTGCCGAGGGTCGAACCACACGAAGTATAGATGCATCTACCTGCTACCGAGGCGTTCGGCCCGCTCCAAAAATAGAAAATACTTTAAAGAAACACAAATTTTCAATAACATTCAAGTGTCCCATCCACAACCTCAAGTAAGTGAAATTTACCTTTTACAATTCTTTTGTCAATTTTCAATATGACATAACCAATTGAGTTTACAAGTATGGTACAAACATTGCAAGTATAGCATGATATGAGTCCTAGATTACCCGGACAATAGCATGATTAGTAGTTACATACGGACTCTCGTCACCTCGTGCGTACGTATCCCCACAAATAAGAACACATATTAGTTAATTCAACTATGAGGTCGATTCCCTCTTACAAGATTAGAAAAGAGACTTACCTCGTCTCAAAGCCTACTTTCCAGTCGAAGATTGTGCTCAAACCCTCAATTTGGTGCCAACCGACTCGAAACTAGTCAAATACTATATAAAATGATTGATACATGTTCAAAAATTCATATCCTAAATATCAAAGTGATTTCCCAAACCTATTTGAAGAATCTCTAAAATTCAGCTCCAGTCCCACGTGCCCAGATTCCGATATTTTTTTGAAGAAAGTTGTTATCATAACCTCTTGAACTCAAATATATAATTTTTACTAAATTCCATAACAAATTTCGTGGTAAAATTCCATTTTTATCAAAAACCTAGTTTTTTCATCTAGCTCATAAAGTCCAAAAATTTACATGTTAAAATCTACCCATAATCTATGTATTAAACTCATATTAGGTAGAAATAACTTACTCTCAATAGCTAGGTTGAAATTACCCTTTTTGAAGCTCTAAAATCGGCCAAGTGTGTGAAAAATCGGAGGAAAAGGTCTAAGTCCCATATTTAAAACAAGTATTATGCGAAGCCAAATTCCCATTCTTCACGAATTCGGAAGAAGCCACGCGTTAGCGAAGGCCTAAGCTGCGTGGGCATCGTGAACGCGACAACTCTAACGCAACGGGGAAAGTGTACTGACCCTCCCCGACCCCATTTCCTCTATGCGAACGCGAGGGGGGCTTTACGAACATGTACGCCTAGGCTCACAAACCTTCACGAATGCGAAGGGAAATTTCCCACTGCCCTCAAATCCTTCTTCGCGAACGCAATGCCCCTCCCGCTTCCGTGAAAAAGGAAACAAGAACAAGAAAATCTGGTTTCCTAAACTTAGCTCCGGGAAGTTCGAAACTTACCCGAGCCTCTCTGGACCCCATGCAACTGCACCAACAAGTCTATAAACATAATACGAACCTGCTCGAACTCTTGAAATGCGTAGACCAACAAAAAACCAAGAATAACACCCCAATAACAAATATAATCAGAATATGAACTTCAAGTTTCCAAATAGCTCCGAACGCGCCGAATCATACTTAAACTACTCAGAATGACACAAAATTTTGCGTGCAAGTCTTAAATTACCATACGGAACTATTCCCAGTCTCAGAATTCCATTTGGACCCCGTTATCACCATAACCTACTCGATTCCAAATTTAAAGAATTTCAAAACCTTTAAAGAGCAAGCTTTCACTATTAGGCGCTGAATCGCCCTCGGGTCATCCAAAAATCCAATCCAAACATACGAAAAATTCTCAAATAATCATACGAACCTATTGGAACCGTCAAATACCGATTCTAAGGTCGTTTAGTCAAAGTGTTGACCGAAGTCAAACTTAGCCTTTTTAGCCAACCTTAAGGAACCAAGTGTTCCGATTTCAACCTGAACCATTCCAAATCCCGAACTAACCATCCTCGCAAGTCATAAAATTGTTAAAGCACATACGGGGAGTCTTATTTAAGGGAACTGGGTTCTAAAAAGAAAAATGACCAGTCGGGTCGTTACACTCTCCACCTCTTAAACAAAAGTTCGTCCTAAAACGGGCCTAAAATCATACCCTGAGTGTTGAATAAGTGCAGACATCTGATCCGTATGTCCTCCTTAGACTCATAAGTCACCTCCTCAACATGTTGGCCTCTCCTCTTACCCTTTACCGCGGAAATTCTCTTGGACCTCAACTAGCGAACCTGCCTATCAAAAATTGCAACTGGCTCCTCATCATAGCCCAAGCCCTCATCTAACTGAATCGTGCTGAAGTGTAACACATGTGACTTGTCAGCATGCTACCTCCAGAGCATAGTCACGTGGAAAACTAGATGAACTCCCGATAGACTGGGAGGCAAGTCAAGCTCATAAGCAACCTCCCCAACTCATCTCAACACCTCAAATGGGACTATAAACCTACTTGGCCTTTTGCAGGATGCAGACTGGGTGAATGAAATTCAAGATGAACTCAACCAATTTGAGAGAAGTCAAGTTTGGCATCTTGTACCAAGACCAAAGGACAAATCAGTAATTGGCACAAAATAGGTCTTCAGAAACAAACTTGATGAAGATGGAACAGTTACAAGGAACAAGGCAAGATTGGTGGTTCAAGGATATAGTGAAGAGGAGGGAATAAAATATGATGAAACCTTTGCTCCAGTTCCATGATTAGAAGCAATAAGACTCCTCGCAGCTTTTGGTGCTTAGAAGCAATAAGACTCCTCATAGCTTTTGGTGCTTACATGGAATTCACTCTCCATTAGATGGATGTCAAGAGTACCTTCCTCAATGGCTATCTAAAGGAAGAAGTGTTTGTCAAGCAACCTCCAGGATTCGAAAGCAAGGAATGTCCTGATCATGTGTACAAACTTGATAAGGAACTTTATGGACTCTAGCAGGCTCCAAGAGCATGGTATGAGAGATTATCAAAATTCCTGCTTGAGCATGGCTACAAGAGAGATAGAATTGATAGTACTTTATTCTTGAAAGAAAAAAGTAAAGATCTCTTGGTAGTTCAGATATATGTTGATGATATAATATTTGGAGAAACTACAGATAAGTTAAGTAAAGAATTCGCTAAGCTAATGGGGAGTGAATTTTAAATGAGCATGATGGGTGAGCTTAATTTCTTTTTAGGCTTAAAAAATAAATAAAATTCAAATGGAACTATGATCCATCAGTAGAAGTATGTAAAAGAGTTGCTTAAAAGGTTTTAAATGGAAGATTCCAAAGAAATAGACACTCCTATTGAAACAACTTCAAAGTTGGATAGATGAACCTAGTTCATCTGTTGATCAGAAGTTGTATAGGGGTTGGCTCATTGTTGTATCTCACTGCTAGCAGACCTGACATTATTTTCAGTGTAGGCCTTTGTGCTAGATTTAAGGCAAATCCAAAGGAGTCTCACTTGACCGCTGTAGGAGGATTTTGTGATACCTAAAAGGCATCACTAACATTTATCTATGGTATCAAAAATGTAGTAATTTCAATATAGTGGGATATGCTGATGCTGATTATGCAGGGTTTATTGTGGATAGAAAGAACACCTCAGGTATGGCTTCTTGGCTCATGTCTTGTGTCTTGGGCCACCAAAAAGAAAAAAATATGTAGCATTATCTACTGCTGAAGATGAGTATGTTGCTGCTGCCTCATGTTGTGCTCAATTGTTGTCGATCAAACAATAATTAATAGACTTTGGGATTGATATAGGTTGAATCCCCATATTTTGTGATAATACTAGTGTAATTAGTATGACCAAGAACCCGGTTAATCACAAAATGACTAAACACAAATATGCGAGGCATCACTTTTTGAGGGACAAATATGAAAAAGGTTTGATTACTGTGGAGTTTTGTGCTACTGACAAGAAAATAGCTGACATTTTCACAAAAGTTCTAAGAAGAGATCATTTTGAAAGGAACAGGTTATAATTAAGATGTTTAAGATCACCTAAAGGGACCAGTTCAAATTCAATCGGAAAACAGGAAAATGAAAATAAAATTGAAAAAAGGGAAATGAAAACAAAATTTGGTTAGAAAATCTGTAAATTTTGTATATAATTAGATTAGATTTTGTTCACTCTCATATTTTCATTATTATACTCTTGTTCCATGTGCTAAATTGACTCATTAATATCTGATGATATTATCTCTATTTTCTTGTATAGTTCAGACTTACACAAGAGATTTCTCAGTGACGAACCTGGTTCATCAAGAGTACTTGGTATGTATTCCCCACTCTGCATAATTTTGAATAATTATATTTGGATCATGATTAAAAAGGGAGTCCCATTTAATCCTAAACCTTTTGTACTTATCCGTTATGAAATGAACTAGTTTCATTCAAAAAGGATCCAAAGGACATTAAGTGCCTAGATTCTAGGGACACTCTTCAATGTCTTTTCAAACTGACTTGCAGTTTGATTAGACTTCTGAAAAGGCTACCGTTACTCAAGTGAACTCCTCCACTTTATATTGATTAGGCNCAAATTCTTATGAAAACCCCCTATCATCACCCAAGGAAATCACACCCACACCATCTATATACCTTTAACCACACCTCAGTCTAAGAAAGGAAGATTTACGATGATTTATTACAAGGCTGTGACTGGGATTGCATTATCCAAGAAATTAGATGAACGAATTGAAAGCTAGCCATGCCCAAGAACCCCAGAAATCTGAAAACTCATTCAAGTCTGCTACTGAGGGGGAAGAAACTGTTTCTTCTAAAACAGAGCAGGTAACTTCTGGCCCAAATATTACTACTAAAA
>ML374308.1:0-97987 GCA_005239525.1 Nicotiana knightiana | reverse complement strand
TCATGTTTAAACTAAACAAAACTACAAGCAATTGCATAATTGAAATATAAAGTAAGAAATACTAGATTGTAGAAATCGTGTTCTTGCTCTTCAATGGAATTTTCTTCTTCTCTACTATTGATCCACGAAATTCCCTCCCTTATTTGTGTTTTAGGAGTCTATTTATAGTTTTAGGGCGAACCCTAACCGTGTAGGAGACTTCTATTTAACTTGGGAAACACTTAAACTCGTCAAACTCGGACTTGGGCGACTCTGGAGACCCCTGGAGTTTGGGCTCTAACGCCCCCCTAACGCAAGGGGGGGCCTGGCGTTATGGCCCTAACGCCCCCCTAACGCCAGGGGGGGGGGCAGACTTTATGGGGTAAACGCCCCCCTAACGCCAGGGGGGGCCTGGCTTTAGGGGGCAAACGCCCGGCTATCGCCCGGGCGTCTCCTTTTGCGTATTTTCGACGTATTTGCATCCCTTTAGCTCCGTTTCCATTTCCAATTCACCTACACATAAAATAAACTCCATTAAGCACATAACAAGTGTAATTTTATCATTAATGCGCATAAAATGTAAGGTATATCACATGTTAAACTATGCAATTTAGTCTCGCATCAGACCATCACAGGGATCTACACAAGAAGTGCAGGAGTTTAGCATGAGTACAACCGGCCCTATGTACTATGTAAGTACCGATCCTAACCTGGACGAAGTAGTGACGAGGCTATGGCAAGTCATTCACAATAAACTTGTATGAGATAATAATAACAGAACACATGAATAGAAATAAAGCAACAAATTCAAATAAATGGACCCGAAGGTCAACTATCAGAGGGTCTCGGAATAACATAATCTCAAATCGCATATCACAATATCAAGAATAACTCAACAACTACATGAAACAACAACACGTCAAATATGTTGCGGCGTGCAACCCGATTTCAAACTTCAATGCAATATCTTTAACATCGTACAACTGGTTTCTAATATCATTTCTCATTGTAGCGTGCAACCAGATCCCCAATATCTATTTCTTTTTAATACAGTTGCAGCGTGCAACCCGATCCCCCAATGTCTATTACTAACATAAATAACTCAACACCATTGTTTACGAAGTGTGAACACAAAAGAGACTAACACGTGTGCAGTGGAACATTAAGTACTACCAATACGAACGGAGAATAACCAACTCCTTGTAATCCCAAACCTTGACGATGAATCAATACAAGAATTGTGAAATGGCTCACGTAATTGAAATAATATAATAGAATGTGACAAGTAATATAAAGATAATAAAAGCAAATAAAAATATGCGACAACGGGAATATAAATTTAAGGGTAGTAGAAACATGTAGCTGGTAAGCAGATATTGAGTGAACATGAAAAATTCGCAATAAGTAACAACTAACAAGTGAAACATAGATATCAAGTAAGAACATGTGGAAATTAAAGCATATACCAAGTGATAACATGCAATAAATGAAGGCATGGAAATAAATAGCATCGTCCCCTATACTTAATCCCATGACAACAAAGAATAACTCACAATTGCGGCACCTGAAAACCTAAAGGGATGTCGCAAAGCGACACTGGCTTTGCATCTGTGAAGCCTGTTCCCCGGGAAAATGAAACAAATTACTCACAATTACGAACCTACCAAGCAAATCCTACACTTTGAAAATGCGATGAGACCCTATGCTATGATTGTGAGTGTGATACTAGTGCTCGCAATTGGAATAAATGGAGCACCAGCAAACCAGCAAACATGAACCAGCTCAAAACCTTTCCAAGACAGGTTCAAAACTTACCCAAGCCCTCGGGGCTCCAAACCAAACATCTACACAAGTCTCGAGACATCATACAAACTCGCTCATGCAATAAAAAAATGCCAAAATAACATCTGGAATCACGAATCGAACATCAAAAGACATGAAATTCAAAAGTAAACTCAAGAACCTCTAGAGTTGTAACCAAGCATCTCAATGCTATCAAACTAACTCCAAATTACACAAAAATTCGCAGACAAGTTTCAAATAATAAAATGGACCTATTATAAGTCCCAAAATCAAAATCCGACCCTGATAGCCACAAACTCAACCTACAGTCAAACTTAAGTAAACTTCTAAACCTCAAAATGTCAATTTTTGGTAAAACAAGTCAAGTCAGCCTAGGGACCTCCTAATTCAATTTCTGACATATGATAAAGTCCAAAATCATGATACGAACCTATTAAAGCCATCAAAATACCATTATGGGGACATTTTCACAAAAGTTAAACCTCGGTCAAAATTTTCAACTTAAGCTTCTAAACCAAGAACCAAAGGGTCCAAACCATTCTAAAACCTTCACAGGATGAAACTAACCATCCCCGCAAATCATTAAACTAAAAATGCACATATGAGAAGCTTCAAAATGGTAAACGGGGTTCAAATGTAGGAAATAGTTTGTCAGGTCGCTACAATTGTTTAAGTATTCAATGAGTCCAATCATCTATTTCCATGTAGTCAGATGCATGTGTTGAGAGGGACTCAAGAGCCATTAGAATTAGATATACCTTGAGCTAGAGTCCTTGTAACGACCCGACCGGTCGTTCCGAGAGTAGTAACCTTGTTTCCTCCATTTATGCTTCTTTATGAGTTGTTTAGCTACATTATGCTGCATCGAGTTGGTTGGTTATGATTCGAAATGGTTTTGGAGTGGAATAAGACACTTAGTCCCTTAATTAAGAATTCAAGTTGGAATGTCAACTTCCAGTTGACTTATGACTAAACGGTCATGGATTTGAACTTCTATTGTCTTGTTAGCTCCGTTAGATGATTTCTGACTTAGGAGCGTGTTCAGAATGTTATTTGGAGGACCGTGTAGAATTAGGCTTGAATTGGCGAAATAGGAAATTTGGTGATTTTCGGTCGGGAGTGGAAATTAGATATCAGGGTCGAAATGGAATTCTGGATGAAGGAATAGATATGTGGTATCATACTTGACTTGTGTGCAAAATTTGAGGATATTAGGACAAGTTTTGATTAATTTTAGTGTCGTTTGTGGAATTTAGGAGTTATAGGTTCTTAGCCTTCAATCCGAGTTTGATTTGATGTTTTGATCTTGTAGTGACTGATTCTTACATTCGAATGAGTTTGAATGATGTTATGGGATGTGTTGGTGAGGTTGGTTGAGGTTCCGAGGGCTTAGGGCGTGTTTAGGACGGTTATCAGATGAAATTGGCTGTTGAAAATTGTTGCTGGTGTTGCTGATGTTGGTCTCTGAAGTTAGGAGTGCGGACCGCGCTGGAGTTTTGCATTCAGTGGAGGGACCTAACAAGGGTGATAGTACTCCGCAGTCGGCAGTGGAGGCTGGCACACACAGCGGAAAAAGGGACGTGACCACAGGTGCCGGATGTTTTAGCGACCGTGGTGGGAATTCCACGGACCGCGGAACGGCGAGTGCAGCGATGGCGGTATTTGGCGGTCGGCGAAATAAGGATCCGAGGGGAGCACTATAAATAGGAGGTTCAAAGTTTTTATTTCATATTTTGACCTAAGAAGCTCGCGTGGTGACGATGTTTTGAAGGCTTTTAAATAAAATCATCGGGCTAAGTGATTCTAACTCAGATTTGGCAAAAATACATGAATATATGACGGGTTTCATCATTTGATTAGTATTTGGGTGGAAAATTGGGAAAAAATGTAAAAACTTCATAAAATGGGTTTTGAGAGTTGAATGTCGATTCGAAGTGGGATTTTAATAAAATTGGTATGGTTGGAGCCGGGAGTGAATGGGTTTCCAAGTTTTGTAATTTTTATCAGATTTTGTAACATGGCCCGGGGGTCGGGTTTGGCCGAATTCGGGATTTTTGGCCTAAGTTGATAATTTTCATCCGGGGTTCATTCCTTTAGAATATATTGATGATAATGTATTGATTTTTGATAGATTCAAGGCAATTGGTAGCCGAGTCGAGTGGCAAAGCATTGCGGAGTAGGATTTCGGCTTGATTGAGGTAAGAAACGCTTCCAAACTTGGTTCTGAGGGTTCGAAACCCCGAACTATTTGTGATGTGATTAGAATTATGGTGGCGCACATGCCAAGTTACGGACGTGCGAGTGTTCACCGTGAGAATTATGGCATGGTTCATTCCATGGCACCATTTAATGTTTTCTTCTTGTCGATATTCGTGTTTCTATCAATGTGATTAAGTAAATATGCTACCAATCATGCTAGATATTATGTTAAGGCTTCACTCCGATACTACTACGACTCGAGTGGTCATTTTCTTTCTGTTATCTCATTTGATTTATTGATATTCTATATTCAGTCTTGTTCATGCATATCATATCATGTCTGAGTCTCGATTGTTGTTGTTTAGCACTTCATATCATTGTTTCGGGCTAGTTCATGGCATTTTGAGCTCATGTGTGTGAGACTGGAGAGTGATGACTGAGTGAGGCCGAGAGCCTGATGATGAATGATAGTTATGGGATCGAGTTGCATGCCGCAACGGTTATGTTGATGATTATGATAGCGATTTTGCTGTAGGAGCCCCTCCGGAGACTGTAACATACCCCCAACGAGCGCAGTGATATTATTGAGGGATGAATGTTTCATGGACATAGATCTTGTCCGAAGTATTTATATCTGGAGATGGATCTTCTCCATGGGGCTGGAATGGCCTTCCTCAGTACCGAGTGACTGATGTTAGTGATGTATATGTTCTGGGATGGATCTTCCCTAGGCCGTATGAGCCAAATACAGTACCGAGTGGTTGAGAGGTTATTATCATTATCTGGATATGGATCTTCTCCATAGGGCTGGATTGGCCTTCCTCAGTACTGAGTGACTACTATGAGAGATGTATATATTTTGGGATGGATCTTCCCTGGGCCATGCGAGCCATATACAATACTGAGTGGACAAATAATTGAGAGTGGGATCACATTGTGCATTTCATACGGTTGGTGCATTGGCATGTAGAATAAGTGGGGATATATATATTTTCAACTGTTCAGAACTGTACTTATCTTATCACTTTAAGATGTCTAGTTAACTGAAAGCATGCCTACATTTTTGTACAATGATTATGTTATAATTGTAGAGGTTTAGTCTGCCACTACCTCTCATCCCACATTTTGTTCTTGTTACTTACTGAGTTGGTCTACTCACGTTTCCCCCTGCACCTTGTGTGCACATCTAGGCATCCCAGGCCACGGTAGGGCTAATTGATCATTTTGCTGCGGATCATCTTCGGAGAGAGTGAGGTAGCTGCTCGGCGATTGCACACCCGCCTTTCTCCTTCATTGTTTTCCCTTGTGAATTTTATTGGCTACTTCTCAGACAATGTTGTCTTGAAAAATTTTGGGACAGTTGTAGTATGGCTCATGACTTTGTGACACCCGTTGTTGGGATTTATCTTTTCCGCATTTTTGGCTTTTATTTACCTTTTGTTTAAAAATTTCAGAAAGAAAGGTTGTTATCTATATTTTAAATGAGAAATCGAATTGGTTAAGAGTGTGTAAGCTTTCCTAGTTCAACGATAGGCGCAATCGTGACTGGGTTAGTTTTGGGTCGTGACAAGTTCTTATCAGAGCCTAAGTTACATAGGTATCACAAGTCATGAGCAGGTTTAGCATAGTCTTGCGGATTGGTACGGAGACGTCTGTACTTATCTTCGAGAGGCTGCAGAACCCTTAGGAAAAATCTGACATTCTTGAATCCTTGTCATGTGAATCCATTACTTGTGGTAACTGAACTTCTATTGTTTCAGTCTCTCACAGATGGTGAGGACACGCGCTACCGGACAAGGTGAACAGCCACAAGTTAGGCCTGTGAGAGGCCAGGTTGCGGTCGTGGCCGTGGTAGATAGAGGGATGTAGCCCCCACAGCTGTTGGGGCAGTGCCTGTGGACCCTCCCATTGTTCCAGATTAGGTCCCAGCCGCCAATGCTCCTGTGGGACCAGCTCAGGAACCTCCTGTGCCCATTGTGATTCCTGGCCTTCAGGATGGCTTGGCCCAGATTCTATCAGTATGCACCGGCCTGGCTTAGATGGTCTCAATCACTATGGCCACAACTACTTCTCAGGTCGTGGGAGGCACTCAGACTCCCGCTGCTCAGACACCCAAGCAGGTCGTTCAGGGACTTCAGACACCGGGGGCACCTCCAGCCCAACCGGTTGCCCCTGCTCGGGATTATGTGGTTCCAGTCATGCCTGATGATGAGCAGTGTAGGTTGGAGGGATTTGGTAGACTTCAGCCCCCGACTTTCATAAGTGCAGAGAGCGAGGATGCCTATGGTTTCTTAGATAAGTGTAAGAGGATTATCCGCACAGTGGGTATTTTGGAGACTAGTGGGGTCTCGTTCACTACCTTCCAGTTCTCAGGAGCTGCTATTACTTGGTGGGAGGCTTATGAGAGACGTAGGCCTCTTGGTGCAGCACCCCTTACCTGGAAGCAGTTCTCCTCCCTCTTTCTGGAGAAGTATGTGCCACAGTCCCATAGAGAGAAGCTGCGCAGGCAGTTCCAGCAGTTGTGTCAGGATGGTATGATTGTGATGCAGCATGAGATGAGATTTTCGGAGCTCGCCCGTCATGCTATTTGATTGGTTCCTACTGACAGGGAGGGTCAGGAGGATCGTGGATAGCCTCTCATATCATCTTCATATTATTATGACTAGAGATAGGGCGTCTGGTGCTACTTTTGAGGAGGTGGTTGACATCGCCAGAGAGATTCAGTCAGTTCGTCGTCAAGAGCGAGTTGAGACGGAGGCCAAGAGGCCTCGAGGATCTGGTAGTTATAGTGGTGCTCGTTGTGAAGGTCATATTCAACACAGTAGAGGCCATCCATCCAGGTCTGCTCAGTCAGCATGCCCATGTCATCGTGGCGTATTATCGGGACATGGTTCTCACAGTTCTCGTCAGGACCACTCATCATTCAGTGCCCCTCCAGCCTAGAGTTCATCCCATGCGCCATCAGTTCAGGGCTCCTCCATTCCAGGTTCTTCTACCAGTTATCCTAATGCTAAGGGTTCCCTTCTGTCCCCACCGCCATTTGTTGGGAGAGGTTGTTTTGAGTGTGGAGATCCGAGTCATATCAAGAGATTATGTCCCTGACTTACGGGTGGTTCGTCCGTTTAGAGGAGTCACCCTTTAGTTTCAGCATCAGTTACATAACCACTCACCCATCCAGCTCGGGATGGGGGTTAGGCAACTAGAAATCGCCCTAGAGGGGGAGGCCGATCAGGTGGTGGTCAGACCTAATTTTATGCACTTCCAGCTTGACCAGATGCTATGGATTCAGATGTCGTGATTACAGGTATTGTTTTAGTCTGTCACCAAGAAGCCTTAGTTTTATTTGAACCCGATTCCACATATTCATATGTTTCTTGTATTTTGCCCATTTTCTAGATATGCCCTCTCAGTCTTTAGATACATCTAGTCATGTTTCTACTCCTATTGGAGATACTATTATTGTGGACCATGTGTATCGGTCAGGTGTGGTATCTATTGGGGGTCTGGAGACCCGAGTGGATTTGTTGTTGCTCAATATTGTTGACTTCGATGTGATATTGGGCATGGATTGGTTATCCCCATGTGTATACGGCCAAAATTGGGGAAGTCTGATTTTATGGCCTCTATGTCATACCATGTCCGGTCTCGAGAGGCTCAAAGTAGAGTCCGAAGTTTGATCCCAAGGTGCATCCCTCGAGAGGGTATATCAAAATCATCACAGCAGACCTCGAGGCTGTGTAAAAATTGATGAGCATCATAGAAAAGCGGGAACATTCCCAAGGACACGTGGTCGTAACTGATAAGGTCTGTAGGAAATAGTACAAGTCCGTGCTGAGTCGTTATACAGAACTACCAATACTATTTCTTTGTCATAATTAGGGATCTACTATGTTGGGATTCTCCCCTCCTATATAAAGGGGATCCTTATCATTTTGTAAGGGGAACACATTGACTGCAATAGACTATTCTCATCTTTCTTCGTGCTCAACACTGTCTCTCAGCTTTATTACTCCTTGTTTATTGTTCTTCATTTATTGTCTTTCATTTATTGCTATTACTCGACCTCGAGGCTCCCGATTTCAGTGAGCTCGGGGCCCCAGCCATGTGACAACTTTGGTTTGCTTATCTCACTTTCTTTGCTTACATTCGTTGCTTCTCAATTATTAACTAGTATTGGAATAAATAACATATTTGTAGATCCAAAAATCAAATATAATTGTTGAAAGCATTTTCAAGGTAAACAGTTTGGCGCCCACCGTGGTGCTGAAAATAATAGTGATTGTTTTGGTGCTAATTTTCTGATAACACATGGTGTTCTTCACACTTCTTCTTGTCCAAGATTTTTTGATTTCAGGCTAAAACATGTCACACTCAGCTAACGCACTAGTGCATAGAAACAACGGCCTCGGTTTCCACGGGGAAAACAACGCAGCAGCTTCAACAGCATGCGTGCCACCACTCAACACCGGAGTAGCACCTATTCTCAACCCAGTTGATGTTGCCTCGCATATTCCTATAAGCAACGATTTGGGTACTAATGTCGGGGGAAACGTGCGAAAAGAAGTCCAACCTGACACACAAAGAATACATGCTCGAAATGAAGTCAGCCTACACATCATTTTTGAAATATTGCAAGCACAACAAGTTGCCATTTCTCAGCTACAGAGTCAACAAAAAACCCCAAGCATAGCGGGGCCGGAAATAGCTCCTCGAGTCGAGCAAGCACCAGAAAGATCGTGTAACAACAGGTCAGGAACGGATCCCACTATTATGAAAATGCTCGAGGACCTCACTAAAAGGATTGAATCAGGAGAAAAGAAGACAGAGAGCAATGACAAAAAAGTGGAAAACTATAACTCGAGTGTCGACCAGATCCCAGGCACCTCCGATTTTGAAGGGGATAGATTCAAAGAAGTTCGTGAAAAAACCATTTCCGTCGAGCACGGCTCCGAAGCCCATTCTAAATAAGTTTTGGATGCCCGATATCCCAAAGTACAACGGGACCACAGATCCTAATAAGAATATTACCACCTCTATTTGTGGTATAACAGGGAATGACTTAAAAGACAACGAGATCGAGTCCGTCTTGTTGAATAAGTTTGGAGAAACATTGTCTAAGGGAGCCATGATGTGGTATCATAACCTCCTTCCTAATTTAATAGATTCGTTTGCCATTTGGCAGACTCTTTTGTGAAGGCACATGCTGGTGCCATTAAGGTCGCTACAAGGAAGTCCGATGTCTTCAAAATTACACATAGAGAGAACGAGATGCTGAGTGAGTTTGTGTCCCGCTTTCAGATGGAACGAATGGAACTACCACCAGTCTCCGATGACAGGGCGGTGCAAGCCTTCACTCAGGGCTTGAATGAATGAAGCTCAATAACATTGAAGCAGCTGAATCAAAATTTTATCGAGTATCCGGCTGTGACCTGGCGGATGTGCATAACAGGTATCAATCAAAGATCAGGGTTAAGGAAGACCAATTAGGAGTCCCCTTAGGCTCAGTATACCCAAGCAGACTCTTTGCAAAAGAGTCAAGGAATGCAGAAAGGGAGTCAAAATGGAACAAGGAAAGATATTAGCCATATGCCGAAGAACGAAGCAACGCCCCGATGCGTAATATACCTCAAAATGTTCGTAGAGTAGATCAAGGTCAGAGCTTTCGGGAACTTATGAGCAAGACCGGCTTTGACAGGCATTCGAGACTAATGGAGGCACCCCGATTGTTGGAATATAACTTCAACATCAATGCCTCAGACATCATATCAGCCATAGGCAAGATCAGAGATACCAGGTGGTCGTAGCCCATACACTAAGATCCTTCCCGAAGGAACCCCAACTTAATGTGAAAATACCACGGCATTAACGGTCAAAGGACCAAGAATTGTAGAAAGCTTCGAGAGGAAGTAGCTTGACTAATCAGCGAAGGGCACCTTCGATAATTCCTCAGCGATCGAACAAAGGATCATTCAGAAAGAAGAGGCGAATAGGAGAAATCCCAACATATCATCCATATGATCATTGGAGGCATCGACGTCCCTAGATACCCGTTTTCAAACAAGAAAAAGTACCCATCACAACGGAAAAGGGAACCCGGAGTTATGTACCCGAGGACCTCTTACATTTAGTGAAGGAGACCTTGAGGCCTTGTCTCAGCCTCATAATAATGCACTGGTAATTTGTTTCCTTTTGAATAAAGTTCAAATTAAACGTGTGCCCGTGGATCCAGGTAGCTCGGCCAATATAATTAGGTCGAGGGTAGTCGAGCAGCTCGGACTGCTCGATCAGATCGTACCTAACTCTCAAGTCCTCAATGGATTCAACACGGCTAGTGAGGCAACAAGGGGGAAAATCATCCTCCCAGTCAACATGGCCGGTACAATTCAACATACTAAGTTTCATGTCATCGAAGGTGACATGAGGTACAATGCCTTACTTGGGAGGCCATAGATACATAGAATGAGGGCAGTTCCATCAACTCTTCTTCAAATGATGAAGTTCCCAACCATGGAAGGTGTAAAAATGGTTTATGGGGAGAAACATGCAGCAAAAGATATATTCACGGTTCACGACATGATGCCAACATCGACACTTCTACTTTGGAGAAGTCAAAAGACAAGTAGATCCCTAAGGGAGAGGCGGTCTATGGGCAGTTGATCAAAGATGATGAGGAAGACTTCATCATTCCTCGAGCCTTCGTTGCCCCCGAAAAGTCGGATGCAACAAAGTCGGCGGTCGAAGAGCTTGAACACGCCGTTCTGATCAAATACTTTCCAGATCGAAAACTATACCTGGGAACGGGATTAACCCACGAAGTCAGGAGAAAACTCGTTCAATTTCTTGTTAATAACATTAATTGCTTCACTTGGTCACATTTAGACATGTCAAGTATCCCGCCGGGAGTAACCACCCATCGACTAAGTGTCGACCCCAGGTTCAAACTGGTGAAGCAAAAAAGGAGGCCTCAGTCGAGGTAACAAAACTTCTCAAAATAGGATCCATTAGGGAGGTGAAATACCCCGAATGGTTAGCTAATGTAGTGGTCGTACCCAAAAAGGGAAATAAATTGAGAATGTGCGTAGATCATAAAGACCTAAATAAAGCATGCCCTACGGACTCATTCCCATTTCCCAACATCAATCGCTTGATCGATGCCACGACCAGCCACGAGATCCTTACAATTCTTGACGCCTACTCCGGGTATAATCAAATCCAAATGAACCCGGAAGACTAGGAAAAGACTCCATTCATCACGAAGTATGGTACATATTAATATAATCTAATTCCATTCGGGTTAAAAAATGCAGGAGCCACATATCCACGCCTAGTTAATTAGATGTTCGAACATCAAATAGGCAAATCTATGGAAGTTTACATTGAAGACATGTTAGTTAAGTCCCTGCGCGCAGAGGACCATTTGACTCATTTGCAGGAAACATTCGATATCCTTCAAAGATACATCATGAAGATTAACCCCAAAAAATTCACCTTCAGAGTCGGATCGGGTAAATTTTTGGGCTTCATGGTATCAAACCGGGGAATCGAGATCAATCCTGACAAAATCAACGCCAACGAGGAAATCACTGTGGTAAACAACGTGAAAGCGGTAGAACGGCTGACCAGGGGAATAGCAGCCTTAGGACGATTCATCCCGATGTCATCAGATCGGAGTCACCACTTCTTCTCCCTACTCAAAAACAAAACCAGTGTTGAGTGGACCCTAAAATGCCAACATGCCTTATAAGAATTAAAGAGGTATCTCTCAAGCCCACATCTGCTCCATACCCCGAAAGAGGGAAAAAATAATGAACTTATATTTGTCTGTGTCCGATATAGCGGTAAGTGGTGTGTTGGTTTGAGAAGAACAAGGTATGCGATTCCCTGTCTATTACTTATGTCGGACCCTAGGAGATGTTGAAACCAGGTATCCGCACTTAGAAAAATTAGCTCTGGCATTAATAAGTGCATATCGGAAATTGAGACCTTATTTTCAGTACCATCGTATATGTGTGTTAATAACATACCCTCTTCAAAACATCTTGCATAAGCTCGAGTTATCAGGCTGATTGGCCATTGAAATCGGAGGGTACGATGTCAAGTACCAATCCCGAACATCTATCAAGTCCCATATTTTTGTGGACTTCGTGGCCGACTTTACACCTGCCCTCGTGCCCGAGGTAGAGAAAGAACTCTTGCTAAAATTTGGCACATCGTCAAGGGTATGGACTCTCTTTACTGACGATGCCTCAAACGTAAGAGGGTCCAGACTCAGCGTAGTTGTGAAACCACCTACGTGCAGCATAATTAGACTATCCATAAAAACATCAAAATTGACCAACAATGAAGCTGAGTACGAGGCTATGATTGCAGGTCTCGAGCTGGCCAAAGGCCTAGGAGCAGAAGTAGTTGAAGCAAAATGTGACTCCCTTCTGGTAGTAAACCAAGTAAATGGGAGCTTCGAGGTTCGGGAAGATAGGATGCAAAGATACTTGGACAAAATTCAAGTGACACTGCATTGCTTCAAATAATCGACTCTAGTCCACGTACCTCGGGAACAGAACAACGAGGCCGATGCACTCGCAAACATGATATCGTCCATCGAAGAATATGACATACTCCTGGGGGCTATCGTGCAACTATCCAAATCGGCGATTGAAGAAGGGCATGTCGAGATCAACTCAAAAAGTCGAACATGGGATTGGAGGAACAAGTACATCGACTATTTGGGAAATGGGAAGCTTCCCACGGACCCAAAGAATCGAGGGCCCTTCGAGCCAAGCTAGCCCGTTTTTCACTCGACGAGAACAGAAAAGTATATAGAAGAACATTCGACGGTCCTCCAGCAGTGTGTTTAGGACTAGAGGAACCGACTACGTGCTTCGAGAAATCCATGAAGGCACTTGTGGAAATCACTCTGGTGCCGATTCTCTTGTTCGAAAGGTAACCAGAGCAGGCTACTATTGGACAACATGGAAAAGGACATCAAGGAATTTGTTCGAAGATGTGATAAATGTCAAAGATTCGCACCAATGATTCACAAACCCGGTGAACAATTACACTAAGTGTTATTCCCGTGGCCGTTCATGAAATGGGGTATGGATATCGTCGGCCCCGTACTTACGGCGCCAGGTAAAGCTAGATTTATTTTATTTATGACTGACTACTTCTCGAAATGGGTGGAAGCACAGGCCTTCGATAAAATAAGAGAAAAAGAAGTCATTGACTTTATTTGGGACCACATCATATGCCGATTAGGGATCCCTCCGAGATCGCATGTGATAATGGGAAGCAGTTCATGGGCACCAAGGTGACGAAATTCCTCGAAGATCATAAAATCAAAAGAATCCTTTCGACGTCTAACCACCCGAGTGAAAACGGTCAAGCTGAGCCAAGACCATCATTCAAAACTTGAAGAAGAGGCTAGAAAATGCAAAGGGAAAATGGATAGAAGTGTTGCCCGCAGTTCTATGGGCATATCGGAAAACTTCAAAGTCCAGCACATGAGAGACCCCATTCCCTTTGGTATACGGGTCCGAGGCTTTGATACATGTCGAGGTCGGAAAATCGAGCACCATATTTCAACAGGCCACCGAGGACTCGATCAACAAGGCCATGACTACTGCCCTTGAGCTACTAGCTGAAAAGCGAGAGGCCACACTGGTCCGAATAGCCGCCCAAAAATAAAGGATCGAAAGATACTATGAGAGGAGAACAAACCTTCGATACTTTGGAGTTGGGGACTTAGTCTTAAGAAAAGTCACTCTCAACACTCGAAACCCAAATGAAGGGAAGTTAGGCCCTATATGGGAAGGACCGTACCGCATCCTCGGAGTAGTAGGAAAACGGTCCTATGAACTTGACACTATGGAAAGCGAACAATTACCAAGAAATTGGAACATATTAATGCTCAAACGCTATTATTGCTAAGGTATAACCTTCTCCCTTTTCATTTATATTTCGTACTAACTTATTGCTGGTGTTCGACAGAGAAGAGTCGAAGCACCCTTCTGCTCGGAAACCTTGGGGTTTAAAGCATGCGTCGCACACTTTTTCGCTTAGATCGGGTTTTATCCCAAATGGGTTTTACCGGCGAGGTTTTTAACGAGGCAACAATAATATGCTACCCAAGAAAAACTCAACAAGTATTCAAGGTTTCTTTTTTCAATCAAGCTCAAATACTAGGGGGAATCACCCTTAGAGGATACTCTTTCAAAGAAATCGAAATATACCTAAGAGGGCCTCGATAGGAGAATGTCGTAATGGACCAAACGGTCAAACGAACCGTGTCTGTATAGAATAGTCGAGCCCCCGATGGAAAAAAGATGTAAGCATGTATCAAGTATTCAAAGAAGCATTCTTATTTATCAAAACACTTTGTTCCTTTAAGAAGTTTACTATTTTCTCATGAAGAAGGCTCAAGGATCAAATACCCCGGAACAGTCGGGGACCGTCATCGACAGTCAACTTATCGAATCATCAAAGACTCGAACTTATAAGACTCGAATGAGGCAACATCAAACTTGTAAGACCTCAACGAGGAATACTCAAACTTATAAGACCTTAAAAAGGCACAACCATGATATTAAGGACAAGGCTGTATATATTCGCTTGTAAGACCCCTAAAAAGGCATACCCTCGATATAGAGGCCGAGGTCATCTCACCCGGTGACTAAAGACTACGAGCATACTAAAAGGCTACGGTCATCCAGCGACACGAAGGCCAAACATGCCCGAATACTCGAGGACTATCATCAACGGTCAACTTCTCATCAAAACTCAAACTCGTAAGACTTCAACGAGGCATACTCAAATTTATAAGACCTTAAAAAAGGCATAACCCCAATATTAAGGTGAAGGTTGTATATATTCGAAGTTGTAAGACCCCCAAGAAGGCATACCCTTGATATTGAGGCTGAGGTCATCTCACCCGGGGACTAAAGACTACGCTCATACTAAAAGGATATGGAAAAATTAATACGGCTCGGAGACGTCCGATTTCTGCCATAAAAACCAAAGGACTTCAAACACTTCGAAAAAATATGTTAATCACGCTACCCTCGTCATAAGCAAATGAGTGNTATAATAATAGTTATCAGTCGAGTATTCATATGGCTCCGTACGAGGATTTATATGAGAAGAGGTCAATGAGAAGAGTATTTTCCAACATCTCACAACCAGCGGTCAATGAATTTCCGTAGTGAGAACAGTTTGGGCTATGCTTTTGTCAATTTCACAACAAGGTGTGCTGCCTCTGAAATTCGGAAAGAACTCAAGAACTTCAAGTGGGAGGACATTAAGAATCCCACGGGAATTTTTGCCTAAAAAAATATAACATATATGTGAAGTTACTTGGACTCGGATTCATGGAAAATAAGAATTGGTGAAGCATTTCCCAACATCAAAATTTATCTGCCACACGAATGAATATCTTCGAGTTATTTACTCTCCGCCAAGTAATGGCCCAACCAGCTCTATAGGTAGCTATATCTCCTTCAGATTAAGGGATCTCTACTTGCACCGCCTCCTCCCAACGACAATCAACCTTTGCCTTTCCAATATATATTACCAGACTAACATATCGAGACGTGGGCTCGCACCGGCCCGCTACAGAAGAAGGCTTATCAACCTTAAAATCAGATAACGTTTCACAGGGTCCGAGGAGGCACTCCTCAACACGAGGGAGAACTATTGATTCCCTCTTAGAAGAGCATGACGAAGAAATGTTTTTTTCTTTTTGAGGGACTGTCTTAGGAGTTTTGGCCATAACTATGGTGATGCTTCAAAATAAGAAGAAGAAACCGATGAAGAAACGTGTGCAGAAAGGGATGAAAGCAGAAAAATTTTAATGAGGATTCAAAGACGCTATAAAGAATAAAAATATGAAGGTGAAGGATTGGAATATTTATAGGGGTCCTCTAACCACATTGAAGAAGTTAAAAGGGCGGCAATGGCGGTTCGTGGGCTTTTCGAAAACCCATCAATTTCTGATTTCACGTGGCTGACTTAATGACGGTAATATCAAAGAGCAAATAATTCAAATCGTTTCTCATCATTTAATTTTACAAAACGCGGGGACTATCTATATACGGCAAAAATCGGCAAAGCCCGATTTTAGGGCCTCTATGGCATTCCAAGTCTGGTCTCGAGAGGCTCGAGCAGAGTCTGAAGTTCGACCCCAAGGTGCATCCCTCAAGAGGGTATATCTAAGTCGTCACAGCAGACCTTGAAGAAGTGTAAAAATCGATGACCATCATGGAAAGGCGGGAATATTCCCTAGGACACGTGCTCGTAACTGATATGGTCCGTAGGAAATAGTACAAGTTTGTACTGAGTCGTTATACAGTTGTACCAATAGTATTTCTTTGTCATAATTAGGGATGTACTATGTTGGGATTCTCCCCTCCTATATAAAGGGGATCCTTATCATTTTGTAAGGGGAACACATTTACTGCAATAGAACACTCTCAGCTTTCTTCGTGCTCAACATTGTCTCTAAGCTTTATTGCTCCTTGTTTATTGTTCTTTATTTATTCGCTTTAATTTATTTATATTACTCGACCTCGAGGCCCTCGATTCTAGTGAGCTCGAGGACCCAGTCTTGTGACAACTTTTGTTTGCTTATCTCACTTTCTTTTCTTACATTCGTTGCTTCTTAATTATTAACTAATATTGGAATAAATCATATATTTTTAGAACCACAAATCAAATATAATTGTTGAAACCATTTTCAAGGTAAACACCATGTCATGTTGTTCTAGATTGTCACACTAAGACCGTGACCTTAGCGATGCCGGGATTTTCGAGGGTTGAGTGGAGTGGTTCCATATATTATATGCCTAATAGGGTGATTTCGTACCTTAAGGATCAGTGTATGGTTGAGAAGGGTTGCCTGTTTTATTTGGCTTTTGTGAGGGATGTCAGCATTGAGACTCCCACTATTGATTATGTTCCCATGGTCCGTGATTTTCCGAACGTGTTTCCTTCAGATCTGACGGGCATGTCACCTGACAAGGAAATTGACTTTGGCTTTGATTTGGTGCCAGGCACTCAGCCTATTTCTATTCCATTGTATTGTATGGCACTGGCAGAGTTGAAGGAACTGAAAAAGCAGCTTCAGGAACTCCGATATAAGGGGTTTATTCGTCCTAGTATGTCACCTTGGGGTGCACCGGTTCTATTTGTGAAGAAGAAGGATGTTTCTATGAGAATGTGTATTGATTACAGGTAATTGGACAAGGTCAGAGTCAAGAATAAGTATCATTTGCCTCGTATTGATGATTTATTTGACTAGCTCCAGGGGGCGAGGGTGTTCTCTAAGATCGATTTGAGGTATGGGTATCATTAGCTGAAGATTCGGGATTTGGATATTCCTAAGACAACTTTCAGGACCCGTTATGGCCATTATGAGTTCTTGGTGATGTCCTTTGGGCTAACCAATGCCCCGACAGCGTTCATGTATTTGATGAACAATGTATTCCATTCGTATTTAGACTCCTTCGTTGTTGTGTTAATTGATGACATCCTGGTATACTCTCGTAGCCATGAGGAGCATGCTCAGCGTTTGAGGGTTGTATTACAGAGATTGATGGAGGAGAAGCTTTATGCAAAGTTCTCTAAGTGTGAGTTCTGGCTTTGCTCGGTAGCATTCTTGGGACATGTGGTATCCAGTGAGGGTATTCAGGTGGATCCGATGAAGATAGAGGCGGTGCAAAGTTGTCCTAGACCGTCCTCAGCTACAGAGATTATGAGCTTCCTTGGTTTGGCGCGATATTATCGTCTCTTTGTGGAGGGATTTTCATCTATTTCTTTACCCTTTACCAAATTGACACAGAAGGGTGCTCCATTCAGGTGGTCGAACGAGTGTAAGGAGAGCTTTCAGAGGCTCAAGACTGCCTTGACCATAGCTCCAGTATTACTTATGTGATCAGCTTCAGGTTCTTATACCGTGTATCGTGATGCCTCGAGGATAGGCATTGGTTGTGTTTTGATACAGGAGGGTAGGTTATTTCCTACGCCTTGCGCCAGTTGAATACCCATGAGAAGAATTATCCGGTGCATGATCTTGAGCTAGCGGTCATTGTTCACGCTTTAACGATTTGGCATCATTATTTGTATGAAATCTATTGTGAGATTTATGCTGATCACCTGAGTCTCCAGAATCTTTTTAAATAGAAGGACTTTAATTTTTGTCAGTGGATATGATTGGAGCTTTTCAAGGACTATGATATTATTATTCTATACCATCCGGGAAAGGCGAATGTTGTGGCCGATGCCTTGAGTCGTCGGGTAGAGAGTTTGGGGATTTTAGTATATCTCCCAGCAATAGATATACCTTTAGCAATGGATGTTCAGGCCTTAGAGGGCCAACTTGTGAGATTGGATATTTTGGATCCTAGACGAGTATTGGCTTGCATAGCCTCCAGGTCTCCTCTTTATGACCGTATCAGGGAGCGCCAGTATGATGACCTGCATTTGTTCGTTCTTCAGTACAAGTTTCGGCGAGGTGATGTTAGGGATGTAACTATTGATGATAATGGTGTGATGAGGATGCAAAGCCGAATATGTCTGTCTGATGTAGATGGGCTTCGGGAGTTGATTCTTGAGAAGGCCCACAGCTCGCAATATTCCATTCATCCGGGTGTCGCAAAGATGTACAAGGATTTGAGGTAGCACTATTGGTGGAGGCGGATGAAGAAGGATATCATTGGATTTATAGCTCGGTGTCTCAACTGTCAGCACGTTAAATATGAGCATCATAGACCGGGTGGATTGCTTCTGAGGTTAGATATTTTGGAGTGGAAGTGGGAGCGGATCACCATGGACTTTGTGGTTAGGCTCCCATGGACTTCGAGGAAGTTTGATGTTGTATGGGTTGTTGTGGACTGGTTGAATAAGTCCAACCACTTCATTCCTATTGGTACAACTTACACATCAGAGCGGTTGGCTGAGATATATATTCGAGAGATTGTTTGTCTGCATGGCGTCCCAGTTTCTATCATTTCTGATAGAGTTACTCAGTTCATATCGCAGTTTTGGAGGGCCGTGCAGCGGGAGTTGGGTACTCAGATTGAGTTGAGCACAACTTTTCATTCTCAGACAGACGGATAGTCCGAGCACACTATTCATATATTGAAGGACATGTTGCGTGCTTGTGTCATTGATTTTCGGGGTTGATGGGGCTAGTTTCTGCCACTGGCGGAGTTTGCATATAATAATAGTTATCAGTCGAGTATTCATATGGCTCCGTACGAGGATTTATATGAGAAGAGGTGTAGATCTCCACTTGGATGGTTTGAGAAGGGTGAGGCTAGACTCATGGGTACATATTTGGTACAGGATGCTTTAGATAAGGTGAAATTGATTCAAGAGCGGCTTCGCACGACGCAATCTAGGCAGAAGATTTATGCAGACAAGATGGTCCTGGATGTATCTTTCATGGTTGGAGAGAAGGTTCTGCTGAAGGTGTCACCCATGAAGGGTGTTATGAGGTTTGGGAAGAGGGGCAAGTTGAGTCGGTTTATTGGGCCTTTTGAGATACTTCGTATTATTTGGGAGGTGACATATGAGCTTGCCTTACTATCCAGCTTGTCGAGTGTGCATCTTGTGTTTCATGTTTCCATGCTTCAGAAGTATGTTGGGGACCCATCCCATGTTTTCGACTTTAGCACGGTTCAGTTGGAGGGTGATATGACTTATGATGTTCAGCCGATAGCTATTTTAGATCGGCAGGTTCGAAGGTTGAGATCAAAGAATATAGTTTCTATGAAAGTGCAGTGGAGAGGCTAGCCTCTAGAGGAGGCCACCTGGGAGACCGAGCGGGGAGATGCGGAGCAGATATCCACACCTATTTGAGGCTCCAGGTATGTTTCTAGACTCGTTCGAGGACGAACATTTGATTAAGAGGGGGAAGGTGTAATGACCCGACCTGTCGTTACGAGAGTTATCGCCCCGTTTCCCCCATTTCCGCTTTTAGGTGTTTTTAGCTTCACTGTGCTGCATCGAGTTGGTTGGTTATGATTTGGAATGGTTTTGGAGTGAAATAAGACACTTAGTCTCTTATTTAAGAATTTAAGTTGGAAAGTCAACCGGAAGTTGACATATGAGTAAACGATTTTGGATTTGAATCTTTATTGTCCTGTTAGCTCCGTTAGGTGATTCCTAAATTAGGTGCGTGTTCGGAATATTATTTGGACGACCGTGGTAGAATTAGGATTGGATTTGGGAAATTAGAAATTTGGTGATTTTTGGCCGGGAGTGGAAATTATATATCAGGGTCGGAATGGAATTTCGAAAGTGGGAATAGATATATGGTGTCATACTTGACTTATGTGCAAAATTTGATGATATTCGGTCAAGGTTTGATTGTTTCGGCGTCGTATGTGGAATTTAGGAGTTATAGGCTCTTAGGCTTGAATCCGAGTTTGATTTGATGTTTTGGTGTTGTTGTGAGTGATTCATAAGTTCGATTGAGTTTGAATGATGTTATGGGATGTGTTGGTGAGGTTGGTTGAGATTTTGAGGGCCTAGGTTGTGTTTAGCATGGTTATCGGATGAAATAAGCTATTGAAAACAGCTGCTACTTTTGTTGATGTTGGTCTTTGAAGTAAGGAGTGCGGACGCGCCGGAATTTTGCGGTCAGCGGAGGGATCTCGCGTGGGCGACAGTACTCCATGGTCAGTGGTGCAGGCTGGCGCGGACAGCGGAAACAAGGAATACGATCGCAGGTGCTGGAGATTTTCGCGGTGCGGTGGGAATTTCGCAAACCGCAGCACGGCGAGCGCGGCGGTGGTGGTATTTGGAGGTCAGCGAAATAAGGATCCAAGGGGAGCACTATAAATACGAGGTTCAAAGTTTTTATTTCATATGTTGACCTAAGGAGCTCGTGTGGTGACGATATTTCAAAAGTTTTTCAAGAAATTCATCGGGGTAAGTGATTCTAACTCGGATTTAGCTAAAATACATGAATATGTGACGTATTTCATTATTTGATTAGTACTTTGGGGTGGAAAATTTTAGAAAATTTCATAAAATAGGTTTTGAGAGTTGAATGTCAATTCGAAGGCAGATTTTGATAAAACTTGTATGGTTGGACTCGGGAGTGAATGGATTTCTTAGTTTTGTAAATTTTATCGGATTTCGTGACGTGGGTCCGGGGGTCGGGTTTGGTCGAATTCGGGATTTTTGGCCTAATTTGATAATTTTCATGTGGGTTCATTCCTTTAGCATATATTGATGATAATGTATTGATTTTGGATAGATTCGGAGCAATTGGTAGTTGAGCCGAGTGGAAAAGACATTGTGGATTAGGGTTTTGGATTGATTGAGGTAAGTATCGCTTCCAAACTTGGTTCTAAGGGTTTGAAACCCTGAACTATGTGTTATGTGATTAGAATTGTGGTGGCGCACATGACAAGTGATGGGCGTGCGAGCGTGCATCGTGATAATTATGGCCTGGTTCATTCCATGGCACCATTTAATGATTTCTTCTTGTGGATATCCATGTTTCTATCAATGTGATTAAATAAATATGCTGCAAACATGCTAGATATTATATTAAGGCTTCACGCCGACACTGTTGAGACCCGAGTGGTCGTTTTCTTGATATCATGTCATTTGTTTTATTTATATCTATACTCAGTCTTCTTCATGCAAATCATGTCATGTCTCAGTCTCAGTTGTTGTTATTTAGCACATCATATCATTGTTTCAGGCTAGTTCATGGCATTATGAGCCTGTTGTGTGAGACTGGAGTGTGATGACTGAGTGAGGCCAAGAGCCTGATGATGAGTGATAGTTACGGGATCGGGCTACACACCGCATCGGTTATGTTGATGATTATGATAGCACTTGGTTGATGATTATGTTCTGGGATGGATCTTCCATGGGCCGTGTGAGCCATATATACAGTACCGAGTGGTTGAGAGGTTATTATCATTATCTGGAGATGGATCTTCTCCATAGGGCTCGATTGGTCTTTTTCAGTACTGAGTGACTACTGTCAGAGATGTATATATTATGGGATGAATCTTCCCTGGGTCATGCGAGACATATACAATACTGAGTGGACAAATACTTGAGAGTGGGAGTACATTGTGCATTTCATACGGGTGGTGCATTGGCATGTCAAATAAGTGGAGATATGTATATTTTCAACTGTTCAGAACTGTACTTATCTTATCACTTTGAGCTGTCTAGTTAACTGAAAGCATGCCTATATTTCTGAACAATGGTTATGTTATAATTGTAGAGGTGTAGTCCGTCAGTACCTCCCGTCCCACAGTTTGGGGTTGTTAGTTACTGAGTTGGTGTACTCACGTTACCCCCTGCACCTTGTGTGCAAATCCAGGTATCCCAGGCCACGGTAAGGCCAATTGATCATTTTGTTGCAGATCTTCTTCGGAGAGAGCGAGGTAGCTACTTGGCGATCGCAGACCCGCCTTTCTCCTTCCCTATCTTCCCTTTTGTATTTTATTGGCTATTTCTCAGACAATACTGTCTTGATGACTTTTGGGATAGTTGTAGTATGGCTCATGACTTAGTGACACCCGTTGTTGGGATTTATCTTTTTTGCATTTTTGGCTTTTATTTACCTTTTGTTTAAAATTTTCAGTAAGAAAGGTTGGTATCTATATTGTTAAATGAGAAATTGAATTGATTAAGAGTATATAGGGTTGCCTAATTCTACAGTAGGAGCCATCACGATCGGCTTGTTTTGGATCGTGACAGTCATAGTGAGCCCGTACTTGTATCGTGGCTTCCTTTATCTTATGTAATGTTTACTTCCTAGTTTTCGACGCTGTGTACTACTCAAGTTTCTATAGTTGCTCTACATGTTAGTTACATTCAAGTGCTTAAGAAGTTATTGGACTATTCTATTGCTTTATGTTTATCTTTAATTATGAGAAAGTTAGATTGGCCAGCTTAGTGGAGGGAACGCACTAAGTATCGATGACCCCCATGGCGGAGCAAGCTAGGGGGAGAAACGAATGGATATTTTTTTATTTGTATATACGGTCAAATTTTTTTTATATATATTAGATGATGAACCCATTAACTTCTTTGAGTGGTTAACTTTTTTTATTTTTTTAACCCTTGGTGAGAATTCTGTGGTCACTGATTGCACCTCTTTATTAATTAGATGTCGGAACAACGTACCTTCCTAGTAATTCCTACTATATAGCAAGAAATAGAAATATCAAAAGATGTCGTATGCTAACATGCTAAGTCTAACACGGGCAGCTCAGCGGCATCCGAGACCTTAAAATTATTTTTATATATATATATTTTAATGAGCATCATTTTTTGAAAAATTAGACAAGTGAGTACGTGAAATAAAAAAAAAAAATTTGGTTTAATAAAATACAAAAAATTGAATGAATTTAGTGTTGATTGCATCACAACTGAAATGAGAGGACCCAGAAAACATACTTCCTCTGTCCCAATATATGTGACTCCTTTTTTGGTCAGTTCGCTTTCTCTATTTAGTAATATTCAACTTTAAATTTTTCTTTTTACCCGTAATAAGATAACTTCTAGCTACACAAGTTTCTATGATTCTTTTTAGATCATAAGTTTCACAAGTCTTCCTTTATTTCGTAAACTCCCTGTCCAGTCAAACACTTTCATATAAATTGGGACGGAAAAAAATATAATTTATGTGAGAAAAATAAACGATAAATTAGATTATTAGATATAGTTACGTGACTAACTAATGAATAAAGAAATATAATCCAGTAAAAACGTAAAATAAAATTGAGAAAAAACTATTTTGATTATATTATTAGAGGAAGAAAATGAGCTATTAAAAATTAATAACAATAATGAAATAAATTTATCAATCAAAATAAATAATATACTATATATAAAGAAATGGAGTTGTAATTCTGGGGCCTTAAATTTGTGGGGCGTAAAGCGGCAATAGGGACAAGCAAACCGACTCTTCAGGTTGTACATTTCTTGTAAGTAAAAGGATGATGAAAACATTTGAATATATATTTTGGAGAAAACTAAAGTTTTTATTGCGATGTCAAACTCATGAGGCAACGATGGATGCATGGACAATATGTGGGATATGTATTTGAACAACTTGTAACTGTTCACCTCCTTAATTCAATTGTACACCGACAAAACTACAGTACATGCACACATAACTTTTTTTTTTTTTGAGCAAACAGAAAATATATATATTAATAGCTTAGTAACGTTCAGTACATGACTGTCATAGTTGGTGTCACTAAGAATAGTTTGATTGCGTAATCTTGTTAAGGTTTTGCAAGCATCATAAGATAGAAATTTCACAAAAACAGATTGTTCTACTAGTTCACTTTCCACAAAATATTTTACATAAGATGGTGGTTCAAAATAAGTTTTCTTCCCCTTCGTTAGATTAGCAGCCTTCTTTGTCATTTGATGAGCTACCTATTCTCTTGCCTGAACGCGTGCTAGAAGATTATCTCCTTCTGTTGGTGCATTAACAACCTGCATTTATTAATAATGTTATCATATAATTTATTGCCTTGTTGAATTGACTGGATCACCTTTGTGGAATCTGTCTCCATTTCAAGAGGAACATTCCCCAATTCTGTGTTATTTTGAGTCCCTCAAGCAGTGCCTTGATTTCTGCTTGTAATGATCCGCGAGCATGAGATGATTTTGCAAAGCCAACTATCCAATGTCCATTGACATTCCTGAATACACCTCCCATGCCACATTTTTATTTATTACTGTGGAAGCGATCATCTATGTTTAGTTTAAACCATCCTTTTGGTGGTTTGTGTCATCTAATGTTGATGGGAATTTTTGGAGGAGTGTGTATACTTTTTTCAGTCAGAAGTTTGAATTCATTAGCCCTTGCAATAATATGGCCACTATTAATAGGGGTTTCCGTATTGTTTTGGTTGTTATTATTTCTATTTAACCAAATGTACCAGATAGCAAAAGGAAAAAAGGTGTTCCAATTTATAAAGTTAATTCTTATTGGGTAGTCAAAAGCTTTTTGTTGAATAAGCCAGTGCTCACCTTGATCTTTATAGAAATTTTGCCACCCAAGATTGTCCCAAAAAGGTTTAGTGGCATTGCAGTTAAAGAAAATGTGGGTTATGAATTCTTCTTCCTTACATGTGCATATAGGGAAAATCTTGTCAATGTTTAAACCAACTTTTGCTAGGTACTCTCTACATGGTATCTTGTTATGGAGACACTGCCATCGAAAAAATTTTATTTTATTTGGACAGGTTAGATCCCCAATTCATTTGAAATCTATTCGGGTATCCGTTGGAGGATCCATTAGATTGTAGCAAGTTTTGATCGTGAAAATTCCTTTAGTAGTTAGAGACCATATTGGAATGTCACTAGTTGGTCTTTTTAGACGAATTTTTACCTTGGAGATATTTTTCTTCGTATCACTGGGAATGCTGAGGGATATATTTTATTAAAGTTCCAACTTTTCCATCAAAGATGTCCTTAATTTTTATTGAACAATCTGTATTCAAGAGGGCCCTTCTATTGTTTTCCTAAGGTTTTCTAAATTCGGAAGCCAATAAGTTTCCCAACTGTTCATGTTGGAACGGAGATGGGGTGACCAAATAATACCTTTGGAACATAAATCCCATCCCTTTTGAATACTTTTCCAGATGAAAGAATTTTTATTTTTGGCATTACTATTTGCATATGATGTGATAATTAGCGTAGCCCAGAGTGTAGTATCATTAGTAAGGATTCTCCATATTAGGCTAGCAAGTGTGCATAAATTCTTAACCTTTGCACTATGCCAAGACCTCCATTAGTTTTGGGTTGGAAAATAGTAGACCATTTGATGAGATGAATTTTTTTTCTTTCATTGATAGTTCCCCATAAAAATCTCTTTGGACTTTATCAATTTTATTTAGAACCTTTGTGGGGAGTAAGGTGTATTGCATATAATGATTTGGTATTTGAGTTCAAGCAAGATTGGGATATGGTTGTTCTTCCTTCTATATTATAAATTTCATTTTCCAAGCTGCCAGCTTTGCTCTCATTTTGTCAATTATGAATTGGTAGTCTTTTGGTCTAAGGTATTTGTTTAAAATAGGGAAACCAAGGTAGGTGCCAAAGAAGTCACTTTTTTTAATACCTAACTTATTTATAACATCCTTAATAAGAGTTTGGGGACAATTGTTTGAAAAGAGAAATTGTCCTAACAGGTCACAAAAATATTCTAATCATCTCTTAATGGCATGGCATGATTTCATATTGACCTTAGTCATAAGGGTAAGATCATCCACAAAGAAAAAGTGAGAAAAAATTGGGCTTCTTCTCCCTGTGGTTATTGGATCTCAATTCTCAATATCAACTTGATAGTTTATGTATCTTGATAGTGTTTCTAAACAAAGGATGAAGATATAAGGTGATATGGGATCACCTTGCCTAATTCTCCAGCTAGGTTCGAAGAGTGTTGTGATGGAATGATTAACTAATACTGCTAGAGAACTTGTTGATACAATTTAATATCAGTTTCGTGAATTTTGGAGGGATGTTGAAATATTTTAATGTGTAATGGACAAAAGACCACTCTAATCGGTCAAAAGCTATCTCCAGATCAATTTTAAGGAGCATATGACTTTGTTTTCCTTTTAATTTCTTTAAGTTGGAAACTAGTTCCGGAACAATAACGGCATTATCATAAGCACTTTTATTTTCATGAAGCTTGCTTGAAAGGGAATTATAATTTGTTCAAGGAATGGTTTAAGGCGATTTGCAAGGATTTTTGTAATTAATTTGTAAATGGTATTGTAAAGACCAATTCGTCTAAAGTTCTTAATGTTATGTGTTTTGAATTCTTGGAATTAAACAAAGATAAGTTCAGTTGATGTCTTTGGGGATTTCCTAATTTTCAAAAATGTTATGACATAAATTTATAACTGAAGGGCCTATAATTTTGTAACGACCCGACCTGTCGTTCCGTGAGATTTACCCCATTTCCCCTATTTTGCATTGGTTATGTATCGCTATCTTGTTTTTGATGTGTTGGGTCAGTTGGTTTGGGTCCGGAGTAGTTATGGTGAGAGCTTAGTCATTTAGCCTTTTAAAGTAGCCTAATAGTTGAGAAAGTCAACTGAAAGTTGACTTATTGGTAAACGACCTCGAAATGCAGATTTTATGGCTCGAATATCTTCGTTAGGTGATTTGGGACTTGGGAGTGTGTTCGGAATATTTTTGTGCTGTCCGGAGTAGAATTAGGCTTGAATTGGCGAAAGTTAGTTTTTGGCGATTTCCGGTCGACAGTGGAAAATAGGCTAACAATGTCGGAATGGAATTCTGGAAGTTGGAACGATTTCGTAATGTCATTTTGGATATGTCTGCAAAATTTTACATTAATCGGAGGTGTTTTGCTTGGTTTCGGTGTAGTTGGCGAATCTTAGGAGTTTCAAAGTTCTTAGGCTTGAATTTGATAAACATTTGGTATTTTCGTGTTGTTTTTGGTGTTTCGAGGGCCCGACTAAGTTTGAATAATGCTACGGGGTGTGTTGGTATGTTTGGTTGGGGCCCCAAGGGGCTCGGGATTAATTTCGGATTGTTGACGGGAAGTTGGAGTGATTTTTGAAAATCTGCTGTGCTGGTTTGTTGGTGTTTTCTCACCTGCGGAAGGGGAGTCGCAGGTGCGGTTGCATAGGAGCGGAGAGAAAGGTCGCAGGTGCGAGTTTTGCCTGTGCAGGGAATGGTCCGCAGGTGCGAGGGGTTTGTCGCACCTGCGATGTCGCTGATGCGGAAGATGCATCGCACCTGCGAAGCCGCAGGTGCGGAAAGGTGGTCGCAGGCGCGAGAATTGGCCAGTTAAGTGAGTTTCGTAGGTGCGCACCCTGGGACCGCATGTGCGGCCAATTTTCCGCAGGTGCGGATATGACTTTGCTGAACAGTATAAAAAGGACCCCTCCGCGAAATTTATTAGTTTTCATCAATTTGCATGCGGGAGGACTCCATTGAAGGTGTTTTTGAGAAAGAATTTCAAAGTTCTTCAGCAAAGGTAAGTTCTTTGGTTGTTAATCCCATTCATATGCTATTTTGTTAAGATTAGGCTTGAAAATTTAAGGATTTGGGTAGGAAAAACTTGGAAAAATGGGAGGAAAGAATTGGGATTTCTTTTGAGGTTTTGGAATGGCAATTGTGGTCTGATTTTGGTGTTCTTGGTATGTATAGAATTGTGGGAGGACGAGGTTTCTAATGATGTAAAAATTATTGAATTCCGAGATATGGGCTCGGGGCTCGGGTTTGGCCGAATTTCGAGATTTTTTATTAAATTGATAATTTTCGATTGGGTTGTGTTCCTTGAGTATATATTAATGATGTTGAACTAGTTTTGGCTAGATTCGGAGCAATCGCGAGGCAATTTGAGGGGCAAAGGCATAGTGGACTAGTGTCGTGGCCCCGTAGAGGTAAGTAATGGTCTTAAATATTGTCTTGAGGGTATGGAATCCCGGACAACATTATTTTCTCACTGAATTTGGAATGGCGCACATGTCGGATGATGAATATGTGGCGCGTACTGATTTTTGGATTGGAATAGGTCCTCTCTGCGGCATCTAATGAGTTTCATATTTACTCAAAATCTTATGTTAAATTATGTTCTAAAGATTTGTGAAATATTTGGGTCGTAAGCCGTGTTTGGGGCCTCGTGTCGATCTGTTTAGACCCCTTTGAGGGCGTTGTACTGTTGTTTTCCTCACTACCTGTTCATGATATTACTCAGCATCATTGTGCATACTGTTTTATGTGAAACTCAGCTCGATTTACACTACATGAGCATTAAAATGATGTTTTCGGGTCGAGTACCCCGTTCTATTACATCGCCCGAGGGTCTTTTCGAGTGGTTCCACCGAGTGTGGCCGAGGGCCAAGAGTGATGGTGAGGTGCTGAGTGATATTAGCGCTTGGGCTGAAGGAGCCCCTCCGGAGTCTGTACACATCCCCAGTGAGCGCACCGAGTGCGAGTGATTGAGTTATTGGTAGGCATGAGTGGCTGTGAGTTGCTGAGTGATTGTGAGGTGCTGAGGGATTCTGAGGCATGCCCGAGGGGCTGATCATGAAACATGTTTTTGCCCAAGGGGCTACTTATGATTTTACTACATTCATTTGCATACCAAATCCTCTTTTTATAGTTGTCAAAAATGTGCATTGTTTTAAGGACTTTTGTGCAGTTGATTTCTAAGGCATGACGATTTCGTATATCTATGTATACTATTGGAAAGTAAGGCTGTGTATATTGTGACTTGATGACATTGATATTTATGTAATTCCTTGCTACTTAGACTTGATTTTTTCCATTACTACTGAGTTGGCGTACTCACATTACTCCCTGCACCTCTCTGTGCAGATTCAGGAGCAGATATCGAGCGTTAGCTTTTATATATATGTCGCAGCGGAGCCGGATCGTGGGGATATAGATGTAGTTGTTCAGAGTTTGCAGCATCTCTACTTTCCCTTCTTGTTGTACTTAGCTTTGATTCGGAGTTTTGTATCATAATACTTTATTTTGGCTTATTTCACTAGATGCTCATGACCTATTGGCTCCGGGTTTTGGGGATTGCTTACTGTATATAAAATTTGCCTATTATATTAAGAACTTTCTGTATATTGTTATGAATTTCTTGAAACTTAAATGGGATTTTCAAAAGGAAATGTGAACACGCGGTAGTCAGCTAACCTAGTTCCACGATAGGCTTCATCACGTCCGGTTAGGATTTAGGGTCGTGACAGTTTGGTATTAGAGCCCTAGGTTACATAGGACTCGACGGTCATTAGCAGGTTTAGTAGAGTCTTACGGATCGGACGAAGACGTCTGTACTTATCTTCGAGAGGCTGCCGAACTTTTAGGAAACATTCTATCTTTCTTGAACTCTTTTGTGCTGATCTATAGATTCCTGAAATCTGAACTTACGTTGTTTCATTCTCTCACAGATGGTGTGGACACGCCATACCGTTCAGAGTGACCAGTCACCGGCTAGACTAGCGAGAGGTCGAGGCCGCGGTCGAGGCCGTGGTAGAGGTAGGGGGCCAGCCCACGTATCAGCGGGGGTAGTACCTCAAGATCCCTCTATTGATCATGATTAGGTTACCGCCGATAGTGTCCCAGCGGGACAGGCTCAGGCACCAGCAGTGCCTATGGTTATTCTGGGTCTTAAGGAGACCCTGTCTCAGATATTGTCAGTATGCACCGGTTTGCTCAGGCCGTTGCCATGTCTTCCTCTGCCACCAGAGCTCATGTCGGGGGAGGCAATCAGACTCCAGCTTCCCGAGCACTTGAGCAGGCTGCACATGGTATTCAGGCACCTGGAGCAGCCCCAGCTCAGCCAGCTGCTTCGATTCAGGATTATGTGGTCCCTTCTATGCCTGAGGACGAGCAGTGTAGGTTGGAGAGGATCAACAGACTTCAGCCTCCGACTTTCAGCGGTACAGAGGGCGAGGATGCCCAGGTATTTCTAGATAGGTGCCAGAGTATACTGCGCACCGTGGGTATTCTGGAGACCAGTTGGGTCTCGTTTGTTACCTTTTAGTTTGCGGGTGCTGCCTTTACTTGGTGGGAGTCTTTCGAGAGGCGTAGCCCGGTTGGTTCAGCACCTCTTACCTAGCAGAAGTTCTCCACGATATTTTTGGAGAAGTATGTTCCTCAGTCCCACAGGGAGGAGCAGCGTAGGCAGTTTGAGCTACTGCGCCAGGGAGAGTTATCAGTCACTCAGTACAAGATGAGATTTTTCGAGTTGGTTAGGCATGCTTCTGAGATTGTCCCTATAGATATGGAGAGAGTGAGGAGGTTCGTAGATGGTCTTTCTTATCGCTTCGGTTGTTTATGACTCAAGAGAGAGTATCAGGTGCTTCATTCGAGCAGGTTATTGACATAGCTCGAGATATTGAGTCTGTTCGCCGTTAGGAGCGGGAGGAGAGGGAGGCCAAGAGGCCTCATGGTTCGGGCATTTCTAGTGGTGCTCCCTTCAGGGGACAGTTTCAGCAGGGTAGGGGTCGTCCATTCAGGCCTTCTTAGTCAGGCCGCCCAGCTTATAGTGGTGCATCTTCGGGGCAGGGTCTCTGTGGTTCTCAGTCAGGTTGTACTTCATTTGGTGCCCTCCCGGCTCAGAGTGCAGCTCGAGTACCTCCAGTTAGGGTTCATCTATTCAGGAGTCTTCTAGTGGCCATGCAGGTGCTAAGGATTTCTATTAGTCCCTGCCTCCAGCTCCAGGTAGTTGTTTTGAGTGCAGAAAGTTCAGGCATGGGTGGAGGCAGTGTCCCCGCCGTTCCGGTGGATCTTCTCAGCAGAGGGGCCAGCCCTCGACTTCAGCTCCAGTCACTTCACCACCCGCCCAGGCAACCAGGGTTGGTGGTCAGTCAGCCAGAGGCCGCCTTAGAGGGGGAGGTTAAGTAGGGGGAGGTCAGGCTCGTATGTATGCATTTCCAGCCAGGCCGGATGCTATGGCCTCAGATGCTGTGATTGCAGGTATTGCTTCAGTCTGGTGTCGTGATGCCTTGGCTTTATTTGACCCTGGTTCCACAAATTCCTATGTTTCTTCATATTTTGCCAGTTTTTTGGATGTGCCCCGTGAGTCTCTCTGGTCACCTCTGTTCATGTGTCGACTCCGGTGGGCGGTATTGTTGTTGTGGACCGTGTGTATCGGTCATGCATGATATCTATTGGGGGTTTGGAGACCCGAGTGGACCTACTGTTACTCAACATGGTCGATTTTGACGTGATATTGGGCAAGGATTGGTTACCTACCATGCTGTTCTTGATTGTCACACTAAGACCGTGACCTTAGCTATGCCAGGGTGTCCGAGGGTTGAGTGGAGAGGTTCTTCCGAGTATATGCCTAGTAGGGTGATTTCTTACTTGAAGGCTCGACGCATGGTTAAAAAGGGGTGCTTATCTTATTTGGCCTTTGTGAGGGATGTCGGTGGTGAGACTCCCGTTGTTGGTTCAGTTCCTGTGGTCCGTGATTTTCCGGATGTGTTTCCTGCAGACCTGCCAAGCATGCCACCTGACAGGGATATTGATTTTGGTATTGACCCGGTTCCAGGCACTCAGCCTATTTCTATTCCACCATATCGTATGGCGCCAGCGGAGCTAAAGGAATTGCAGGAGCACCTTCAGGAGCCCTTGGATAAGGGGTTCATTCGGCCTAGTGTGTCACCTTGGGGTGCACCGGTGTTGTTGTTCAAAAGAAGGATGGGTCCATGCGTATGTGTATTGAGTATTGGCAGTTTAATAGGGTTACAGTGAAGAACTGGTATCCCTTGCCCCGTATTGATGATTTGTTTGACCAGCTTCAAGGAGCCAGAGTATTTTCCAAGATTGATTTAAGATCTGGTTCCATCAGTTGAGGATTCGGGATTTTGATATCCCGAAGACTGCTTTTAGGACCAGGTATTGTAATTATGAGTTCTTGGTTATGTCATTTGGGCTGACCAATGCCCCAGCTGCGGTCATGCAATTGATGAACATTGTGTTTCAGCCTTACCTTGATTCTTTCGTCATTGTGTTCATTGATGACATCCTGGTTTATTCTCGTAGCCAGGAAGAGCATGCTCAGCATTTGAGAGTTGTGTTACAGAGATTGAGCAAGGAGAAGCTTTATGCGAAATTCTCCAAGTGTGAGTTTTGGATGGGATCGGTAGCTTTCTTGGGGCACGTGGTGTCTAGTGAGGGGATTCAGGTTGATCTAAAGAAGATAGAGGCGGTGTAGAGTTGGCCCAGACCGTCCTCAGCTACATAGATTAGGAGTTTCATTGGTTTGGCGGGATATTACCGTCGCTTTGTGGAGGGATTCTCTTCGATAGCTTCGCCTTTGACTAGATTGACCCAGAATGGTGCTCTATTCAGATGGTCTGCTGAATGTGAGGAGAGCTTTCAGAAGCTCAAATCAGCATTGACTACAGCGCCAGTACTAGTTTTGCCTGCTGGTTCAGGTTCTTACATAGTTTATTGTGATGCTTCCAGAGTTAGCTTGGGAGTGGTATTGATGTAGGATGGTAGGGTGATTACCTACCCGTCCAGACAGGGGAAGGTGCACAAGAAGAATTATCCAGTGCACGATCTTAAGTTAGCTTCCATTATTCATGCCTTGAAGATTTGGCGGCATTATCTGTATGGAGTGCAGTGTGAGATTTTCCGTGATCATCGCAGTTTGCAGCATCTACTGGGGTAGAAGGACTTGAATTTGCGTCAGAGGAGATGGTTAGAGCTCCTCAAATATTATGACCTTACTATCTTATATCATCCGAGGAAGGCCAATGTAGTGGCCGATGCCTTGAGTCACAGAGCAGAGAGTTTGGGGAGTTTATCTTACCTTCCAATAGCAGAGCGGCCATTAGCTCTTGATGTTCAGGCCTTAGTAGGTCATTTGGTGAGATTGGATCTAACAGAATCCCCGCGAGTATTGGATTATGTAGCCTTCAGGTCTTCTCTTTACGATCAAATTAGAGCACACCAGTATGATGATCCATATTTGCTTGTTCTTCAGGACACGGTACGTCGCGGTGATGTCAGAGATGTGGTTATTGGTGATGATGGGGTCATGAGGATGCATGGCCGGATTTGCATGCCCAATTTAGATGGACTTCGAGATTTGATTCCAATAGAGGCTCATAGTTCGCGGTATTCCATCCATCCGGGTGCCGCAAAGATGTATCAAGATTTGAGACTGAATTGTTGGTGGATGAGAATGAAGAAGGATGTTGTGCAGTTTGTGGCTCGGTGTCTCAACTGTCAGCAGGTCAAGTATGAGCACCAGAGACCAGGTGGATTGCCTCAGAGGTTTGATATTCCGGAGTTGAAGTGGGAGCGAATCGCCATGGGCTTCGTAATTGGAATCCCACGGACTTCGAGGAGGTTTGATGCTATATGGGTTATTGTGGATCGGCTGACCAAGTCCGCGCACTTCATTCATGTTGGTACTACGTATTCATCAGAGAGGTTAGCTGAGATTTATATCAGAGAGATTGTCCGTTTGCATGGGATTCCAGTGTCTATCATTTCCGATAGAGACACTCAATTCACGCCCCAATTTTGGAGAGCCGCGCAGAGAGAGTTGGGTACTCAGGTTGAGTTGAGCACAACATTTCATCCTCAGACCGATGGACAGTCGGAGCATACCATTCAGATTTTTGAGGACATGTTGTGTGCTTGTGTGATTGACTTTGGTGGTTCATGGGATCAGTTTCTGCCACTAGCGGAGTTTGCATATAATAACAGCTATCAGTCGAGTATTCAGATGGCTCCGTATGAGGCCTTGTATGGTGGGAGGTGAAGATATCCGGTTGGTTGGTTTGAGCCGGGCGAGGCTAGGCTACTGGGCACAGACTTGGTTCATGATGCTTCGAGTAAGGCAAAGTTAATTCAGGAGGGGCTTCAAACAACGCAGTCTAGGCAAAAGAGTTATGCAGACCAGAAGGTCCGAGATGTTTCTTTCATGGTTGGGGATAAGGTGTTGCTGAAGGTGTCACCCATGAAGGGTGTTATGAGATTCGGGAAGAGAGGAAAGCTGAGTCCCAGATTCATCGGACCATTTGAGGTACTTTAGAGGGTTGGGGAGGTGGCCTATAGGCTTGCTATGCCTCCCAGTTTGTTGAGTATTCTTCCAGTATTCCATGTTTGGATGCACCGGAAGTATGTTGGTGACCCTTCCCATGTTTTAGACTTCAGCACGTTTTAGCTCGAGGGTGATAGGTCATATGAGGTAGAGCCAATGGCTATTTTGGGTCATCACGTTAGAAAGCTAAGGTCTAAGGATATAGCTTCAGTGAAGGTTCAGTGGAGAGGGCAGGCGGTGGAGGATGCTACATGGGAGACCGAGCGGGAGATGCGGGACAGATATCCTCACTTATTCGAGGCTCCAAGTATGTTTCTAGACCCAGTCGAGAACGAACGTTTATTTAAGAGGGGGAGGATGTAACGACCCGACTGGTCGTTCCGTGAGATTTTCCCCATTTCCCCTATTTCTGCATTTATTATGTATCGCTATCTTGTTTTTGATGTGTTGGGTCATTTGGTTTGGGTCCGGAGTACTTATGGTGAGAGTTTAGCATTTAGCCTTTTAAAGTAGTCTAATAGTTGAGAAAGTCAACTGAGAGTTGACTTATTTGGTAAACCACCTCTCAATGCGAATTTTATGGCTTGAATAGCTTCGTTAGGTGATTTGGGACGTGGGAGTGTGTTCGGAATATTTTTGTGATGTCCGGAGTAGAATTAGGCTTGAATTGACGAAAGTTAGTTTTTGGCGACAGGTCGGCAGTGGAAAATAGGCTATCGAGGTCGGAATGGAATTCATGAAGTTGGAACGGTTTCTTAATGTCATTTTGGATATGTCTGCAAAATTTCAGGTTAATCGTAGGTGTTTTGGTTGGTTTCTGCGTAGTTGGCGAATTTTAGGAGTTTCAAAGTTCTTAGGCTTGAATTTGATGAAAATTTGGTATTTTCGTGTTGTTTTTGGTGTTTCGAGGGCTCGACAAAGTTGGAATAATGCTACGGGGTGTGTTGGTATGTTTGGTTGGGGCCCTGAGGGTCTCAAGATTGATTTTGGATTGTTGACGGGAAGTTGGAGTATTTTTTGGAAATCTTCTTTGCTAGTTCGCTGGTGTTTTTGCACCTGCGGAAGGGGAGTCACAGGTGCAGTTGCGCAGTAGCGGAGAGAAAGGTCGCATGTGCGAGTTTTGCCTGTGTGAGGGAATGGTCCGCAAGTGCGGGGTTTGTCGCACCTACGATGTCGCTGGTGCGGAAGGTGCATCGCACCTGCAAAGCCGCAGGTGCGGAAAGGTGGTCGCAGACGTGAGAATTGGCCAGCTAAGTGAGTCTCGTAGGTGCGCAACCTGGGACCCCTCGGCGAAATTTATTAGTTTTCATCAATTTGCATGCGGGAGGAGTCCATTGAAGGTGGATTTGAGAGAGAATTTCAAAGTTCTTCAGCAAAGGTATGTTGTTTGGTTGTTAATCCTGTTCCTATGCTATTTTGTTAGATTAGGCTTGAAAATTTAAGGGTTCGGGTAGGAAAAAGTTGGAAAAATTGGAGGAAAGAATTGGGATTTCTTTTGAGGTTTTGGAATGAAAATTGTGGTCCGATTTTGGTGTTCTTGGTATGTATAGAATTGTGGGAGGACGAGGTCTCTAATGATGTAAAATTATTGAATTCCGAGATATGGGCCCGGGGCTCGGGTTTGGCTTTGATTGGGTTATATTCCTTGAGTATATATTAATGATGCTGAACTAGTTTGGGCTAGATTCATGGCAATCAAGAGCCAATTAGCGGGGCAAAGGCATAGCAGACTAGTGTCGCGGCCCGGTAGAGGTAAGTAATGGTCTTAAATCTTGTCCTGAGGGTATGGAACCCCGGACTGCATTATTTTCTCACTGAATTTGGAATAGCGCACATGTTGGATGACGAATATGTGGGGCGTACTGATTCTAGGTCCTCCCCGCGGCAACTAATGAGTTGCATATTTACTCAAAATCTTATCTTAAATTATGTTCTAAAGATTTGTTAAATATTTGGGTTGTTAGCCGTGTTTGGGGCCTCGTGCCGATCTGTTTAGACCCCTTTGAGGGCGTTTTACTGTTGTTTTCCTCACTACCCGTTGATGATTTTACTCAACATCATTGTGCATACTGTTTTATTTGAAACTCAGCCTGATTTACACTAGATGAGCATTAAAATGATGTTTACAGGTCGAGTACCCCATTCTATTACTTCGCCCGAGGGGCTTTTCGAGTGGTTCCACTGAGTGTGGCTGAGGGCCAAGAGTGATGGTGAGGTGTCGAGTGATATTAGCGTTTGGGCTGAAGGAGCCCCTTCAGAGTCTGTACACACACCCAGTGAGCGCACCGAGTGCGAGTGATTGAGTGATTTGGAGGCATGAGTGGTTGTGATGTGTTGAGTGATTGTGAGGTGTTGAGGGATTGTGAGGCATGCCCGATGGGGTTTATCATGAAATATGTTTTTGCCCGAGGGGCTACTTATGATTTTACTACGTTCATTTGCATACCAAATCCTTGTTTTAAAGTTGTTAAAAATGTGCAATTTTTTAAGGGCTTTTGTGAAGTTGATTTCTAAGGCATGGCGATTTTGTATATGTATGTATACTATTGGAAAGTAAGGTTATGTATATTGTGACTTGATGACATTGATATTTATGTAATTCCTTGGTACTTATACTTGATTTATTTCCATTACTACTGAGTTGGCGTACCCACATTACTCCCTGCACCTCTGTGTGCAGATTCAAGAGCAGATATCGAGCGTTAGCTTTTATATATATCGAAGCGGAGCCGGTCGTGAGGATATAGAGGTAGTTCTTCAGTGTTCACAGCATCTCTGCTTTCCCTTCCTGTTGTATTTAGCTTTGATTCGGAGTTTTGTATCATAATACTTTATTTTGGCTTATTTCACTAGATGCTCATGGCCTGTTGGCTTCGGGTTTTGGGGATGGCAGTACTGTATATAAAATTTGCCTATTATATTAAGAACTTTATGCATATTCTTATGAATTTCTTGAAACTTAAATGGGATTTTCAAAAGGAAATGTGAACACGCGGTAGTCGGCTAGCCTAGTTCCACGATAGGCGCCATCACGGCCGGTTAGGATTTGGGGTCGTTACAAATTTCCTGGTATTTTTGGAAGAAGAAAGGGTAAAGGCCATCTGGTCCCATTGCTTTGAAATGTTTAAAGGAAAAAATAGCACTTTTAATTTCAATATCAAGCAAAGGACTGTCAAGTGGATTTAGGTTTAAAAGACAATGTGTAGAGTTATTTTTTTGTGGACTAACCCAGTTTTTTTTGTAGTGTGAAGTGGCGAATATATTTGTGAAATAACTAAGGACATGTGACATAACTAATTGAGGCTCATTGATCCAATTCCCTGCATCATCTTTAAGGAAATTAATCTTGTTTTTCCTTTTTCTATTAAAGGCAAAAATGTGGAAGAACTTTCTGTTGGCATCTCCCTCATTAAGCCACATACCCTAGATCTTATTTTCCAATAATCCTCTTCAATCTTAAGCAAATCATTATAGTCCCTCCTTAAATCAGTTTAAAGGGTTTAAAGGAAATTACTATAGGCATAATTTCTAGAATTTTGAATGCCTTGAAGTCGTGCTAGTAATTTTCTTTTCCTACACATTATATCACCAAAAGTTCATTCCTTCCAAATCCTAACTTTATCTATAAAATTTTTGCTAGCACTAAAGTAGTCAGAATTATACCAATTATTTTTAACTAACGATTGAAATTCCGGATGTTTACACAAAAAAAGTCTCAAGTCTAAAGGGTTGTTTGTGAAGTATTCTACTTTTAGGGATTAATTCTACTAGGATAGGATTATGATCTGAATGAGTCTTAGGAAGGTGTATTATCGAGCTTTTAGGGAATAGATTTACCCATTCCTCGTTTCCTAATACTTTATCAAGGTTTTCGATTATAAGACCATTATCTTTATGTCTATGATTAGACAAAGTATATTTACATCCTTTAAACCCAAGATCAAGTAATTTGCAATTGTTAACTTTTGTCCAAAGATACTTGGCTCTATTGTCATTTATGGTCCTACCACCAAATTTTTCATTTGCGCCTAAAATATCGTTAAAATTTCCTCCTACCATCCAAGGCACTTTATAAGCCCTGCTAATATTTTCAAGATCTTCCCACATCACATTTTGATTAACCATATCAGTACTTGCATAAATTCTACCTAAAAGCCAAGACTTACAAATAGGTATTACCTCTATTGTTGCATGGATTTCCTGATCCCTACGGAGGAAGTTATGGAGAGTCACAACCTCATGGTTGTACATCACCACTATGCCTCCTGCTTGGCCTACCGTTCGCACCTATATCATCTCCGTAAACCCAAAAATCATTAAGCAACTCAGTGTGGTTTCCCATTCTAGTCTCTAACAAGGCTACATTGCATGGTCTATGAGTGTCTATCATTTCACTGAAATTCCTCCTGAAATTTATATTGTTTCCACTCCTTATGTTCCAAATGATGAAATTTGTAGGACGATTCATAGAGATATTAAGATTTGAGTTTGTCGGTTCCCCATTTTGTCTCACTACCAGCATGATTAGGTTCCTTCTTAGTGATGAAACTAGAATCATGGCTCTGTTTCCCACCATTGGATCCTGGGTGGTCTTATGTCCATCAAGCATTTGTATAATGCTAGTGGGCAACTGAGCACATGCCTCTTCTTTTGCCTATACATGAAGAGGAACACTTTTACCCTGTCTAGATTTGAGAATTCTAGGACTCTTTCTAAGAGTAGATTGAGGGGTTCCTCCTCCTCTTCCATTTCTGCTTGGTTCTGGCTCCTGCACTGGCTGGTGAGGTGGTGGTGGAGGTTGTTGGTAAAGTGGAGGGATTGGTGGATCCTAGGCTGGCTGTGGGTGCTCCCATGGCGTGAATATGGGATTTAGTTGGGTTAACGTTTCTGGCAGGAAGGATGGTATGTCTAGGAGAGCATTCTGTGGGTAGATTGGGTTGAAGTGTGGTATAAAATTGCATTGGTTTCTCATTACATGCACTAGTTGGGGGTTCACTGAAGGAGCTAAGGGTTGGAGGATGTTGTTGAGCCACACTTGGTTTATATAATTTTCATGGCAAGCCTCATGCCCTGTGTTACCAACTTGGCTAGGTATTGTGTGTTTTGAAGTATGATTATCGACTCCTGACCATTTATTTTGATATTGAACGAGCATGTATGGCCCATAAGACCCATCTCCATCCACGAGACAGGTCGGTAGTCATGTGCTTGTGGATGTTGGACGTAAGTGAGCTGTGGGTTTTCTGGTTGTGGGGGGAATGGTGGTAGATTCTCCATGGCTTAGATTCTGTGTTGTCATAGAATTTGAAGGAGCATGTTTCTTCTTCTTAGGGTTGATGGAATTCCGGGCATGTTGAATAGAAGAATGTATACTTATGGAGTCTAAAACAAGCGTGGGAATGGGTCTATTTGTGGTATTGGAGGGATTGGGGGATAGGGCAATGATTGGGGCTGCCAATTGCATGGTTTTTGGGTTCCCAATGTTGTGTTTTATAGGCTGATGCTCCATGGATATAGTATCGATTGCGTGTTCTAGGTTGGAGGACATTTGTGCATTGTTTCCATCTTCCGCTGTCATTTGGATGGCATGCTTTGGGGTGGGAGGATTCTCAAATCTTAAGGAAAGATTTTGTTCTTGATTTTTCGTTAAAGAAGGATTATTACATTTTGTCGGTTATCTTAACTAATTGGAATGGTAGGATATTATTAATAGTGGGGTTAGTTTGGTCATTTAGGAAATTTTTTTGCAAGGCATTATTTTCTATTTTATTAGGAGAATACACGCTATTTTCCAACATGTCAATGTTTCCATTTAGAGTGGACATTTGTTCATTTGCATGACAATCTTTAATTTTTTTTTATTTTTTATTTTTTCCTCAATAGTGGTTTCCTCTAAAACTATTTGCTCATTATTCAAAAGAGAAAAATTACTTTTTATTGGGATGGTGGTTTTTTCCTTAGCCATGGTCTCTAGATTTCTTGCACCATTTTTTCTGTAGAACATGTAGGATCCATATGATCCTTGGACTTGTATTGTAACATTTGAGTATCTATGTACTTACCAATATTGGTATTGAACAATTTGACCGAGATACCTGGGCCATTGGTGTTCTTGATTTCATTATTGATGGGTTGTTGATTACCTCTTAAACCTTGTTTACTTCCTTTGATGAAAGACATTGTTTTCCACTCCTCTTGTGGGTTATCTACCTTTGTTGTTGGTTGCTCCTTGGTTGGCTCTGGACTGTCCTTATTGTTATGTGGACTATAAATGCACTATCTTACTGTGTGGCGAAGTCGTCCACAATTTTTGCAAAGGAAGTTTTCTCCCTCATAGTGGATGTATTGTTTATGGTGTCCAACATATAAGAAGGATTGGACTGGGATTTCTAGAGGAAGTTCCACACAAAGTCTTGCATAACGGCCCCTTAGCGTGGTTGATTTACAAACATCAATTTTTAGTAGGTGTCCTATTGCATTCCCAATTTTTTTCTAGTATTTTCCTATCATAAAATTATGTAGGCAATTGAAGGAGCCTAATCCATACTGCCGATGATGTTACTTTTTCTTTTGTGGCCACAAAATTTGGCTTCCAGCTTGTAATGGAAAGAAAGTGACCATTCATGAAGCAAGGCCGTTGTTGTATAGCTTTATCCATATTTTCCTTTTATTCTTAACTTAATTATGTAATAATCTTCTCCAAGATAAATTAGTTGGAAGTCCTCTGTTGGCCGCCATAATTCTTGAATTTTCTTCTTTAAGTAGTGGTGTAACATACGTTTCCCCACTAGCCTCACAATGATAGAATTCTTTCAGGACTCATAAATTTGCTGCCTATCCTCTTCTGTTAAAAAGATGAATTTAATGCCTCGTGTGTTAGCTAGTATATCGATCGATCACTCTTCCGAGGCAGCCTCTAACAGTTCCATGTCGAATTGATTTGCAGCAGGTGGAAAGATCATTGGATTAGAGGTCGTTAGGATATCTTTGAAAGGTGGTTTATTCTCTAGATTGTTGTATTTTGATTTATCTTGGTCAATGTCTGGAGGTTTCGATGGTATTGTGCTTTGAGTTTCATAGGGTTGGGATAGATCTTGAGACCAATTCAAAACAGGAGAAACACAAGAAGGGTGTGGGTATGCACACAGAACTTTATATGTTAGTAGTAGTAGTTTATATTCTAGTAGCAGTAGTAGTTAGAAATAGTAGTATCGTACATACCTATTTCAGTTTAGGTTGATTTGTTACATTAACCATAGTTTAAAATCGTACTATACTATGTACTTCATTAATCTACAAAAACAAAATTTTGGTACATACATACACAGTACACACTTATCTTTCATGATCAAACCTGTTATTGTAGTAGGATTTTAGAGTTCATAAAGGCAATGAAATAGATGTGGGAATAGTACGGTAGACATAAAAGTTAGACCAGAGAGTTAATGCTTGTTGTAACAGTTACTTCTCCTTATAGTTGAACATGTGAAAGATATTTTTTCTCGAAAAAATGTTAATAGGCTTAACCTGTGCCAAAAAAAAAATTAATTAAACAAGATATGAAAGTCGTCTTCGTGCTTCATCTCGACTTGACTTGTTTAGGATATTTGCACCGACCAAGGGACAAGTTCCTTGTTTTAGGATTGCTATAGTAAGTGCTCTTTCTCCCATGAATCTAAATCCACAATTTATTGGCCAAATTGTCACAACCCTAAATATCAATTATGGAGGCGTGATGACGCCTAACGTCCACTTCCTAGACAAACTAATATTAGCTAAATAGTTAAGAAATTTTAGCAATTTAAAAGCAGAAAAATAATAATTATTGATTGATAAACTCTGAGACACAAGTAATAAATACATAAGTAACGCAGTCTATACTAATCCCCAAAATCCCGGGTCACGAGTATATGAGCGACTAGAATACTATAAATATAGTCTAAAATGAAATACAATTGACTGAAACAAGATAAACAGTAAAACAAGATAAAAGGGGAATTATGGGACTGCGGACATTGTGCAGCTCTATATCAAGTCTCCTGGATAAGTTGGATCCGAGCAATCTCCTCTATGTGCTGCCAGGACGAACATTTGGATCTACACAATAAGTGCAAAAGTATAGTATGAGTATAACCGATCCCATGTATTATGTAAGTGTCGCGCCTAACCTCGACGAAGTAGTGATGAGGCTATGATAAAACACTCACTATAAATACAAATGATAAATAGAAGAAAACAAAAATATAGAAAAAGCCAATAAACTCATAAGGATGGACCTGAAGGTCAACTAACAGAGGGCCCATAATAACATCGACCCATGATCTCATTTCACAACATAGAAATAGAACACTACGGCTACAAAACAGTTACAACACATCATACCCCATTACGGCGTGTAATCTGATCCCAATATCATCACAATATTTTTTGCAGCGTGTAACCCTATCCCAATATCATATCAATATCTATTGCAACATGCAACCCAATCCCCATATAGTATCGATATCAGTTGCGGCATGCAACCTGATCCTATTATCAAATCATTTCATTTATGTTGCGGAGCGCAACCCGTTCCTAATATAAATTCGCTATCATTAACAACTCAACACGATCAATTCCGAAATCTCAACACAAAATGGTACTAAAACATACGAAACACCAAGGAACTACAAGTGCAACAGAGAACAACAAACATCTCATATTCACAAACCTTGACAAGTCACTAACACAAGAATAGGCCAGGGACTCACACAATTGGATATAACATTGTATAGTGAAACAAGTAAGGTAAAGGCCAGGAAAGGCATGACACAAGGAAGATATACAATTAATACATGTAGGAACAAATAGCAGGTAAGCAAATATTGTTCAAGGAATAACGAAACCAAAGCAAATAAAAACTAAATAACAGATAACAAATAAGGCATGATTAACAAGTACGGATATGTAGAAATCAAAGTATTTAAATGCGATCCTAGCTTAGTTTGCAAAAGCGATCTCTACTTCACAAATGTGAAGTGCCAGACCCCAGCCCGTGTTCGCATTTATGAGCCTGGCATCGCGAATGTGAGGCTCGTAATTGCGATCAAGTCTTCCCAAATGCAATGCCTACAAGTTTGCCCAGCAACTACTGAGCACCAGCATTCCCAAAAACAATTGTAACACATCAAAAACTCACTCGAACCCCTCGGTCTCCTATCCGAGCATGCACATACGTGTATTAACATCATACAAACTCGCCCGCTAACTCAAATGACTAAAATAACATCAAGTATTAAGAATAGATCATCAAAACTCAAGGTTTCAACTTAAAAAATCATTTTTCATAATCTTTCACATACTGCACTGAAACGCGCTCGGGTCATTCAGGACCCTAACCGAACATGCGTACTACTGCAAAAGGATCATTCCAATCTACTAGAATAGTCATGTTACACCCCACATGTGATGTTGGAGGACCTATGAATTATACACGCAACTAATCAGATAACAAAGCATTACCAAGCAGAGGAAGCAACTAAATTCGACCAGATTTTGCCAGGTGTCTCATCGAGCACGACAACCAAAGCGGGGTGTCCCATTTTGTATGTGGATGCGACAACGGTTCCGATGGTTGGAACCATTACACAAAAATAGTAAGGTTCATTGTCTCTTATTTTTTCAGGAATATCACTCACTATAATTCACCAAAAACGTTCTCAGGCCTCCTTTTAAGTTCCAAAAATAACCAAAATTGAATCAAGAGACGGTTCCGTTATGATTTAGGTTAAAGAAGCTGAGAATTTCTTGCAAGTACGCAAATACAGAATGGGGACCGTATAAGCGAAGCTGGGGTGAGGAGGTTGGGACTGTAAAAGCAAAAGCATGGGCGCAGATGCAAAATCGCATCCGCAATGTTGAAGGCGTATAAGCGTGACCGCATATGCAGCTAGGTGACCACATGTGTGATTGATAGAATTTTAAGTGCACCTCGCAGATACGGATTAGTTGGACAAACTTTATATTTCAAAGGGTTTGGTCATTTTTCATTATTTGGATATAAAGATCGATTGAAGGCGATTTTTGGAGAAATTTCACAATAATTTAGAGGGTAAGTAAACCTTACTTAATTTTTGTATTATATATTAATTACCCATGGATTATTACACCTAATTTATGTGAATTAAAAGTGGGATTTGGGGATTTTTAACTATAATTTAGGAGAGCGAAATTTGATAACTGAGGGTCGATTTGAGGTTGGATTTGGATGAAACACATATATTTGGACTCGTATCGCAATGGATATTCAGTATTTGTGAGTTTTGTCTGGTTTCGGGGTGCGAGCCTGGGGTTGACATGGCATGATTGATTCAAGATCATAGATTTATTGCTTGATCTTATTTCTATGACTTTTATTGATGATATTAAGTTGTTTTGGCTAGATTCGAGTCGTTCGGAGGTCGATTCGTGTGGGAAGGGTTTTTTGGAGTATTGATTCTTGCGTTTAGGCATGTAACAAATCTAAACTTGGTTTCAGGGTAATTATCCATGTGAACAATGATACTTGAGATGTTTTGGGGGTGACGTAAATTCTAGGTGACGGGTGTGTGTGCATACACCAGGGTATTGATGGTCCTTGTAGACATTAGGTTACTATACGACTTGGGTACTTTCATGACTCATTTTATCCATGTTTTCTCTACTTTTATTATCATTTGAGCTATGATTCATATTAGAAACCATGTCTAGACTATGTACTTATTTGTTTGAGACATGAAAGAGGTATTCTTGCACTTTTGAGTTATTTGTCTTTTTTGTTGCCATATTCTTAATCATAATTCTTCATCTGCATGTATTATCTAAGTCTCTGTACAGTATTTGTTTGTCATATCACATGTTGTTGTTCACTTCTATATGCGATACTATTTGGGCCGAGTTCTATGAGATGTGAGCCACTGAGACTTGAGCGGTTGGATTGGGTTGCATGCTGCAACGAATTGATACTTGAATCGGGTTGCATGCCGAAACAAACTGATATTTCGATCAGGTTGCAAGCCGCAATGGTCATATTTATTATTGATTAGCGCTTGAGCTAGGATCCGCTCCTCTACAATATGATATTACGGTGAGCACAGTCATAGAGTTATATACGTGCTTTGGTGAGGGGAATTTAAGCCATACACCCATACAGTGCTGAGTATGGTTATGTGTAAGATGGTGAGGGGCATGTGTGCTTGGCACCGTGAGTGGGCTTAGAGTGGGTGTACTTGATCTTTTACTTTGATAATATTGACTTGACATGTATATTTTACATGTAGGCATAGAGATGTCTTTTCCTTATGCTAACTAGGAAAAGAAATGTCTTATATATTATTGAAAGTTTGGAAAATCACAGTTTCCTTGATAAACTCACATTTTAGAAAATTCGGTGAAAGATTGGGCTTTGATTGTTATACTTGGAAAGAATATCTAACGTTTCATTATTGAACGAGCTAAACATGGTATCTTTTGAGTTATTTATTCTCACTATCTTGATTATATTATGAGTTGTAATTGATTATTGGTGTTGGACCTTGACTTTCTTCCGAGCTCGTCACAACTTCAACACGAGGTAAGGTTTATTACTTATTGAGTACATAGATTTGGTTGTACTCATACTACACTCTACACTTTATTTGCATATCCATGTATGTCCAGACCTAGTGATTGCTAGTGGTTTGCACCAATATCAGCTTTTGGAGACTACGAGGTAGTTGCATGTCGTTCGCAGACCTTGAAGTTATCTTTTGGTTTAATTTGTTATCATTGTTCTATCATTAAGGCAGTTTTTATATTGAGCACTGACTCTGTATTTTGAGATTCGGTAGTGATCATGTACTAGTTAATACCAGATCATGGGACGGTTGTATGTCACGACCCCAAATCCCAGCCGGCATGATGGCGCCTATCATGGAACTAGGCTAGCCAATATATCACATGATCACAATTTCTTTTAAAAACACCCCATTTCCGAAATCTGAGCATTTCATAAATATACAGAACTACTGATTAAAGAAGGTCATCATAGAACAACACTGAAATCCCTAAAATCGGGAGCCAACGTGTCATGAGCATCTAGTAAAATAATCCAAAATAAACTATTATAATACAAATCTCCGAATCAAAGCTAAATACATAGGAAGGAAAAACAGAGATGCTGCGAATGCTGGACAGCTACCTCTATATCCCGCAATCCGGCTCCGCTGCGGACGATAAAGGCTAATGCTCGAGGTCTGCTCCTGAATCTGCACACAGAGGTGCAGGGAGTAATGCGAGTACACCAACTCAGTAGTAATGAAAATAAATCAGGTCTGAGTAGCAAGAACCATATAAAATCAATGTCATCAAATCACAGGAGGCACAACCTTACTTTAGAATAGTATAACATAGATGTATGAAATCTTCATGCTTTAAAATCAACTTCCGAAAACCCTTTAACACTATATATTTTTCAACAACTTCAACCGAAAGGTCTGGCATAAAAATGAAATGAATCATATAGAGGCCCCTCGGGCAAAACATATTACATAAGCTCAGAATGAAAGTAGGGGAATCATTAGTAGCCCCATGGGCAAAACATGTATCATAATCAGCTCCACGGGCATGACTCACAGTCACTCATAATCAGTCATGCAGCACCTCACAGTCACTCATAATCAATCACTCAACACCTAACCGTCACTCATACCTCCCAATAACTCGCCACTCGGCACTCAGCACTCTCACTCAGTAGGTACCTGCGCTCACTGGGAATGTGTACAGACTCCGTCTTCGGAGGGGATCCATCAGTCCAAGCGCTAAATAGACAGCCAAATCATGGCATCAATCACTCTCAGGCTCTCGCCCTGTCTCATATAATAAGTATCCTCACAATCAGGCCTTCGGTCACACTCAGCAAAACCACTCGAAAGGCCCCTCGGGCGAATCATAAAAACAGGGTACTCGACCCAAAACATCAGTTTAAATCTCAAAGTGGTGTAAATCATGTTGAGTTTCAAATAAAACAGTATGCATAACGATGCTGAGTGAAATCATCAACAAATAGTGAGGAAAACAGCAGTAAAAAGCCCTCAAAGTGTCTAAACAAATTGGCACAAGGCCCTAAACACGGCTTATAGCCCAAATATTTCACAAATCTTTAGAACATAACTTATCATAAGGTTTTGAGTAAATATGCAATTCATTAGTTGCCGCGGAGAGGACCTAGTCCAATCTAAAAAATCAGTACGCGCCACACACTCGTCATCCGACATGTGCGCCTTTCCAAAATCAGTGAGAAAATATGTAGTCCGGGGTTTCATACCCTCAGGACAAGATTTATAACCATTACTTACCTCTACCGGGCCGCGACACTAGTCGGTTATGCCTTTGCCCCTCAAATGGCTCCGGATTGCTATGAATCTATCCAAAACCAGTTCAACATCATTAATATATACTCAAGGAACACAACCCAATCAAAAATTATCAATTTAATCAAAAATCTCGAAATTCGGCTAAACCCGAGCCCCAGTCCCACATCTCGGAATTAAATAATTCTTACATCATTATAAACTTCGTCCTCCCACGATTCTATACATACCAAGAACACTAAAATCGGACCACAATTTCCCACTCAAATCCTCAAAAGAAAAATAAAAACGAGATAAAAACTTCCCCAACTTGGTTAAATTTCCAAAATTTTTGTGGTTTAATTACTTAGGAATTGAGATAAAAACGAGTTATGAAGTTGAAAATCTTACCTCCAAGTGATTCCCTTGATTTACCTTCAAATCCCTCTCAAATAGCTCTCAACTCGCATGCAACAATGGGGAAAATATAAACCAATTTCGCGCTTCAGGCCTTTTAAACATTCTGCCCAACTAAAATAATTCCTTCACTGCGATCGCAACCTTAGGCACGCGATCGCGAAGAACAAACTTGCTGCCCCATCAATTTACCTTACACGATAGCAGACAACCTCCCGCGATCGCGATTCATCAAGACTAAAACCCACGCGATCGCAAACCACGCGATCGCGAAGACCAAAGCTCAACTCACCCACACGCCCTTTAACTCTACGCGATCGCAAACAAGACCACGCGATCACACTGACAAAACAGTCGTACTCACGTAATGGCGATTAACAAAAATCCTGCCTCATAAATTAACCCTACGCGATCGCAAACATCCTCAAGCGATTGCGTAGAAGGAAACCAGAACCTTACACCAGCAGCAATCTGCCAAGAACTCAAACCAAAAGTTGGTCCGTTAACCTTCTGAAACACACTCGAGGCCCTCGGGGCCTCAACAAAACATACCAACATATCCCATAACATCATTCAAACTTAGTCGAGCCTTCGAAACACAAAAACAACACGAGAACACCAAATTTACATCAAATTCAAGCCTAAGAACTTTGAAACTTGCAAATTTCGTCAACTACGTCGAAACCAACCAAAACACCTCCGATTAACATGAAATTTCGCAGACATATCCAAAATGATATTACGAAACTGTTCCAAACTTCCGGAAATTGCATTCCGACCCCGATAGCCTTTTTTCCACTGTCGGCCGGAAATCGCCAGAAACTAACTTTCGCCAATTCAATCCTAATTCTACTCCGGACATCACAAAAATATTCCAAACACACTCCCAAGTCCCAAATCACCTAATGAAGCTATTCGAGCCATAAAATCCTCATTCCGAGGTCGTTTACCAATAAGTCAACTATCAGTTGACTTTCTCAACTATTAGGCTACTTTAAAAGGGTAGATGCCTAAACTCACACCATAACTACTCCGGACCCAAACAACTGATCCAACACATCAAAAACAAGATAGCGATACATAAAAAATGCAAAAATAGGGGAAAAGGGGTAAATCTCACGGAACGACCGGCCGAGTTGTTACATCCTCCCCCTCTTAAACAAACGTTCCTCCTCGAACAGGTTTAGAAACATACCTGGAGCCTCGAATAAGTGAGGATATATGTCCCGCATCTCCGCTCGGTCTCCCTGGTGGCATCCTCCACTGGCTGCCCTCTTCACTGAACCTTCACTGAAGCTATATCCTTAGACCTCAGCTTCCTGACCTGTCGACCCAAAATAGCCATTGGCTCTACCTCATATGACATATCACCCTCGAGCTGAACCGTGCTGAAGTCCAAAACATGGGAAGGGTCACCAACATACTTCTGGAGCATCAAAACATGGAATACTAGATGAATACTCGATAAACTGGGAGGCATAACAAGCCTATAAGCCACCTCCCCAATCCTCTGAAGCACCTCAAATGGCCCAATGAAACTGGGACTCAAGTTTCCTCTCTTCCCGAATCTCATAACACCCTTCAGGGTGATACCTTCAGCAGCACCTTATCCCCAACCAGGAAAGACACATCTCGGACCTTCTGATCCGCATAACTCCTCTGGCTAGACTGCGTTGTGCGAAGCCACTCCTGAATCAACATTGCCTTACTCAAAGCATCCTGAACCAAATCTGTGCCCAATAGCCTAGCCTTGCCCGGCTCAAACCAACCAACTGGAGATCTGAACCTCCTACCATTCAAGGCCTCATACGGAGCCATCTGAATACTTGATTGATAACTGTTATTATATGCAAACTCCGCTAGTGGCAGAAACTGATCCCATGAACCACCAAAGTCGATCACACAAGCACGCAACATATCCTCCAAAATCTGAATAGTGCGCTACGGCTGCCTGTCGATCTGAGGATGAAACGTCGTGCTCAACTCAACCCGAGTACCCAAATCTCTCTGCACTGCTCTCCAATACTGGGACGTGAATTTTCGTGCCTCTGTCAGAAATGATAGAAACTGGAACCCCATGCAAATGGACAATCTCCCTGACATAAATCTCAGCTAACCTCTCCGATGAATACGCAGTACCAAAGGGAATGAAGTGCGCGGAATTGGTCAGCCGATCCAAAATAACCCATATAACATCAAACCTCCTCGAAGTCCGTGGTAGTCTAACCACGAAGTCCATGGTGATCCGCTCCCACTTCCACTCCGGAATATCAAACCTCTGAAGCAGGTCCACCCGGTGTCTGGTGCTCATACTTGACATGCTGACAGTTGAGACACCGAGCCACAAATTCCACAACATCCTTCTTCATCCTCCTCCACCAATAATGCTGCCTTAAATCTTGATACATCTTTGCGGCACCCGGATGGATGGAATACTGCGAACTATGAGCCTCTGCTAGAATCAAATCTTGAAGTCCATCTACATTGGGCACGCAAATCCGGCCCTGCATCCTCATGACCCCATCATCACCAATAATCACATCTTCTGCATCACCGTGACGTACCCTGTCCTGAACAACAAGAAAATGTGGATCATCATACTGGCATGCTCTAATCTGATCGTAAAGAGAGGACCTGGAGGCTACACAAGCCAACACCCGCTGGGGATCTAATAGATCCAATCTCACAAATTGACCTACTAAGGCTTGAACATCAAGGGCTAATGGCCGCTCTGCTACTGGAAGGTAGGCCAAACTCCCCAAACTCTCTGCTCTGCGACTCAAGGCATCAGCAACTGCATTGGCCTTCCCCGGATGATATAAGATAGTGAGGTCATAATCCTTGAGGAGCTCTAACCATCTCCCCTGACGCAAATTCAAGTCCTTCTGCCTCAGCAAATACTGCAAGCTGCGATGATCAGTGAAAATCTCACACTGCACTCCATACAAATAATTCTGCCAAATCTTCAAATCATGAACAATGGCAGCTAACTCAAGATCGTGCACTGGATAATTCTTTTCCTGCACCTTCAATTGTCTTGACGCGTAGGTAATCACCCTACCTTCCTGCATCAATACCACTCTCAATCCAACTCTGGAAGTATCACAATAAACTGTGTAAGAGCCCGAACCTGCAGGCAAAACTAGTACTGGAGTTGTAGTCAATGCTGAGTTGAGCTTCTGAAAGCTCTCCTCCGACTCATCAGACCATCTGAATAGAGCACCCTTCTGGGTCAATCTGTTCAAAGGCAAAGCAATTGAAGAGAATCCCTCCACAAAGCGACGGTAATATCCCCGTCAAACTAAGGAAACTGCTAATCTCTGTAGCTGAGGATGGTCTGGGCCAACTTTGCACCGCCTCTATCTTCTTTGGATCAACTTGAATCCCCTCATTGGACACCACGTGCCCAAGAAAGCTACCGATCCCAGCCAAAACTCACACTTGGAGAATTTCGCATAAAGCTTCTCCTCCCTCAATCTCTGTAACACAGCTCTCAAATGCTGAGCATGATCTTCTTAGCTACGAGAAAAACCAGGATGTCATCAATGAACACAATGACGAAGGAATCAAGATATGGCTGAAACACGCTGTTAATCAATTGCATGAACGCAACTGGGGCATTAGTCAGCCCAAACGACATAACCAAGAACTCATAATGACCATACCTGGTCCTGAAAGTAGTCTTCGGGATATCAGAACCCCGAATCCTCAACTGATGGTACCGAGATATCAAATCAATCTTGGAAAATACTCTAGCTCCCTGAATCTGGTCAAACAAATCATCAATACAGGGCAAGGGATACCGGTTCTTCACCGTAACCCTATTCAACTGCCGGTAATCAATACACATACGTATGGAACCATCCTTCTTCTTAACGAACAACACCAGTGCACCCCAAGGTGAAACACTAGGCCGAATCAACCCCTTATCCAGGAGCTCTTGAAGCTGCTCCTTCAATTTATTTAGCTCCGCTGGCGCCATACGATATGGTGGAATAGAAATAGGCTGAGTGCCTGGCACCAGGTCAATAAGAAAATCAATATCCCTGTCAGGTGGCATGTCTGGTAAGTCTGCAGGAAACACATCCAGAAAGTCACGGACCACAGGAACTGAATCAATTGCGGGAATCTCACCACCGACATCCCTCACAAAGGCCAAATAAGATAAACACCCCTTTTTTAACCATGCGTCGAGCCTTCAGGTAAGAAATCCCCCTTCTAGGCATATACTCAGAAGAACCTCTCCACTCAACCCTCGGACACCTTGGCATAGCTAAGGTCACGATCTTAGCGTGACAATCAAGAACATCATGGGATGGAGACAACCAATCCATGCCCAATATCACGTCAAAATCGACCATGCTGAGTAATAGTAGGTCCAATAGATATAATGCACAACCAATACACACGGTCCACAAAGACTGTATCACCCACCGGAGTCAACATATGAATAGAGGTGACTAGAGACTCGCGGGGCACACCCAGAAAATAGCCGAAATGCAAAGAAACATAGGAATATGTAGAACCAGGGTCAAATAAAGCCAACGCATCACGGAAAAATACGAAGAAACATAGGAATATGTAGAATCAGGGTCAAATAAAGCCAAGGCATCACGACAACAAACTGAAACAATACCTGCGATCACGGCATCTGAGGTCATAGCATCCGGCCTGGCTGGAAATGCATACATACGAGCCTGACCTCCCCCTGCTCGACCTCCCTCTCTATGGCGGCCTCCGGTTGACTGACCAACACCCTTGGCCGCCTGTGCGGGTGGTGAAGTGACTGGAGCTGAAGTCGAGGGCCGGCCCCACTGCTGAAAAGATCCACCGGAACGGCAGGGACACTGCCTCCACTCGTGCTCGAACTCTCAACACTCAAAATAACTCCCTGGAGCTGGAGGCGAGGACTGATAGAAACCCCTAGCACCTGCACGGCCACTGGAAGACTCCTGAATAGATGAACCATGAACTGGAGGTACTCGAGCTGCACACTGAGCTGGGAGGGCACCAAATGATGTACGGCCTGTCTGAGAACCACGGGGACCCTGCCCTGGGGAGGCACCACTATATGCTGGACGGCCTGACCGAGGAGGCCTAAATGAACGGCCCCTACCCTGCTGAAATTGCCCCCTGAAGGGAGCACCACTGGAACAGCCCGAACCACGAGGCCTCTTGCCTCCATCTCCTCCCGCTCCTGGCGGCAAACGGACTCGATATCTCAAGCTATGTCAACAACCTGCTCGAATGAAGCACCCAATACCCTCCCCCGATTCATAACCAACCGAAGCTGATAAGAAAGACCATCCAAAAACTTCCTCACCCTCTTCCTATCCGTAGGGACAATCTCAGAAGCATACCTAGCCACCTCGGAGAACCTCATCTCGTACTGAGTAACTGATAATTCTCCCTGGTGCAGCTGCTCAAACTGCCTGCGTTGCTCCTCTCTGTGGGACTGGGGAACATGCTTCTCCAAAAAGATCGTGGAGAACTACCGCTAGGTAAGAGGTGTTGAACCAACCGGTCTACGCCTCTCGAGCGACTCCCACCATGTAAAGGCAGCACCTGCAAACTGAAATGTAACGAATGAGACCCCACTGGTCTCCAGGATACCCGCGGTGCACAGTATCCTCTAGTACCTATCTAGAAATCCATAGGCATCCTCGCCCTCTGTACCGCTGAAAGTCGGAGGCTGAAGTCTACTGAATCTCTCCAACCTACGTTGCTCGTCCTTAAGCATAGCAGGGACCACATAATGCTTAACCGAAGCAGCTGGCTGAGCTGGGGCTGATCCCGGTGCCTGAATACCCTGTGCATCCTGCTCAGGTTCCGGGGCAGCTGGAGTCTGATTGCTTCCCCCGGCCTGAGCTGTGGTGGCAGAAGAAGACATGGCAACTGCTTGATCCAAACTGGTGCATACTGTCAATATCTGAGACAGGGCCTCCTGAAGACCCGGAATAACCATAGGCACTGCTGGTGCCTGAGCCTATCCCGCTGGGATACCATCGGCAGGAACCTGATCATGATCGATAGGGGGATCCTGAGGTACTACCCCGGCTGCTGCGCGGCCCGGCCCCCTTGCCTCTACCACGGCCTCAACCGTGGCCTCGACCTCTCGCTGGTCTAGTCGGTGACTGGTCACTTTGATAGGTGCGGCGTGTCCTCACTCTAGGCTAGCCAATATATCACATGATCACAATTTCGTTTAAAAATACCCCATTTCTGAAATCTGAGCATTTCATGAATATACAGAACTACGGATTAATGAAGGTCATCATAGAACAATACTGAAATCCCCAAAACCCGGAGCCAACGTGTCATGAGCATCTAGTGAAATAATCCAAATTAAACTATTATAATACAAATCTCCGAATCAAAGCTAAATACACAGGAAGGGAAAACATAGATGCTGCAGATGCTATACAGCTACCTCTATATCCCGCAATCCGGCTCCGCTGCAGACGATAAAGGCTAATGCTCAAGGTCTGCTCCTGAATTTGCACACAGAGGTGCAGGGAGTAATGCGAGTACACCAACTCAGTAGTAATGAAAATAAATCAGGTATGAGCAGCAAGAACCATATAAAATCAATGTCATCAAATCATAGGAGGCACAACCTTACTTTCATATAGTATAACATAGATGTATGAAATCGTCATACCTTTAAAATCAACTTCCAAAAACCCTATAACAATATATATATTTCAACAAATTCAACCGAAAGGTTTAGAATAAAAATGAAATGAATCATATAGAGGCCCCTCGGGCAAAACATATTACATGAGCTCAAAATGAAAGTAGCGGAATCATCAGTAGCCCCTTGAGCAAAACATGTATCATAATTATCCCCTCGGGCATGACTCACAGTCACTCCTAATCAGTCACTCAACACCTCACAGTCAGTCATAATCAATCATTGAGCACCTCATAGTCACTCATACCTCCCGATAACTCGTCACTCGGCACTCGGCACTCGCACTCAATAGGTACCTATGCTCACTGGGGATGTGTAAAGACTCCGTCTTTGGAGGGGCACCTTCAGCCCAAGCGCTAAATAAACAGCAAAACCATGGCATCAATCACTCTCAGGCTCTCGCCCTGTCACATATCATAAGTACCTCACAATCAGGCCCTCGGTTTCACTCAGCACCTCACCATCACTCTGGCCCTCGGCTACACTCAGCAGAACCACTCGAAAGGCCCCTCGGGCGAATCAGTAAAAACAGGGTACTCGACCCAAAACATCAGTTTTAATCTCAAAGTGGTGTAAATCATGCTGAGTTTAAAATAAAACAATATGCACAATGATGCTGAGTGAAATCATCAACAAATAGTGAGGAAAACAGTAGTAAAAAGCCCTCAAAGGGTCTAAACAGATCGGCACAAGGCCCCAAACACGGCTTATAGCCCAAATATTTCAGAAATCTTTAGAATATAACTTAACATAAGGTTTTGAGTAAATATGCAACTCATTAGTTGCCGCGGAGAGTACCTAGTCCAATCGAAAAAAAACAGTACGCGCCACATGCTCGTCATCCGACATGTGCGCCTTTCCAAAATCAGTGAGAAAATATGTTGTCCGGGGTTTCATACCCTCAGGACAAGATTTATAACCATTACTTACCTCTACCGGGCTGCGACACTAGTCCCTTATGCCTTTGTCCCTCAAATTGGCTCCTGATTGCTTCGAATCTAGCCAAAACCATTTCAACATCATTAATATATACTCAAGGAACACAACCCAATCGAAAATTATCAATTTAATCAAAAATCTCGAAATTCGGCCAAACCCGAGCCCGAGGCCCACATCTCAGAATTCAATAATTCTTACATCATTAGAAACCTCGTCCTCCCACGATTCTATACATACCAAGAACACATAATCGGACCATAATTTCCCACTCAAATCCTCAAAAGAAAAATAAATTTCTCATGGACCCTTCTTCCCTAACTTGGTTAAATTTCCAGAATTTTTGTGGTTTAATTACTTAGGAATTGAGATAAAAACGAGTTATGAAGTTGAAAATCTTACCTCCAAGTGATTCCCTTGATTTACCTTCAAATCCCTCTCAAATAGCTCTCAACTCGCATGCATCAATGGGGAAAATATAAACCAATTTTGCACTTCAGGCCTTTTAAACATTTTGCCCAGCTAAAATAATTCCTTCACTGCGATCGCAACCTTGGGCACGCGATCGCGAATAACAAACTTGCTGCCCCATCAATTTACCTTACGCGATCGCAGAAAACCTCACGCGATCGCGATTCATCAAGACATAAACCCACGCGATCGCGAAGAACAAAGCTGAACTCACCCACGCGCCCCTTTAACTCTACGCAATCGCAAACAAGACCACGCGATCACACTGAAAAAACACCCATACTCACGTGATCGTGATTAAAAAATCTCCTGCCTCATCAATTAACCCTACGCGATTGCAAACATCCTCAAGCGATCGTGTAGAAGGAAACCAGAACCTTACACCAGCAGCAATTTGCCAAGAATTCAAGCCAAAATTTGGTCCGTTAACCTTCCGAAACAGACTCGAGGCCCTCGGGGCCTCAGCCAAACATACCAACATATCCCATAACATCATTCAAACTTAGTCGAGCCTTCGAAACACCAAAAACAACACGAGAACACAAAATTTACATCTAAGAACTTTGCAACTTCCATTCGTCAACTACGTCGAAACCAACCAAAACACCTCCGATTAACCTGAAATTTTGCAGACATATCCAAAATGACATTACGAAACTGTTCCAAACTTCCGGAAATTTCATTCCGGCCCCGAACGCCTATTTTCCATTGCCCACCAAAAATCGCCAAAAACTAATTTTTGCCAATTCAAGCCTAATTCTACTTCAGACATCACAAAAATATTCCGAACACACTCCCAAGTCCCAAATCGCCTAAAAAGGCTATTCGAGCCATAAAATCAACATTCTGAGGTCGTTTACCAATAAGTCAACTTTTAGTTGACTTTCTCAACTATTAGGCTACTTTAAAAGGCTAGATGCCTAAACTCTCACCATAACTACTCCGGGCCCAAACCAACTGATCCAACACATCAAAAACAAAATAGCGATAGATAACAAATGCAAAAATATGGGAAATGGGGTAAATCTCACGGAACGACCGGCCGGGTCATTACATTGTACCTACATTATTGTTGTTATTTCATATATTATTATGATTTTTCTGCTATTGAGATTAATTAGTCCCATCACTGTGATTATTGCTACTGTTTAGTTATTGTCTTGCCTAGAAAGTAGTGTTAGGCATCATCACAACGGCGTCAGGAGTTTGTATCGTGAAGATTACGCGAGCTCGAACCCCATGTTGCAAACGCAATAAGAAAATTCTCACATGCCAGCCTCCCTTTTTCGCAATTGCGAGACTATCTTCGCGATTGCGAAGCGTTGCCTCGCACCAAAAAAGCAGCTACTACAACACTAATGGAAATGGTCTGAAACCATCCAAATCACACCTAAGTCCTCCGGGACCTTGTTTAATCATATTAAATATTCCAAATACCTCATCCAAATTTATCTATGAGCTCGAAACATGAAAAATAAAATAAAACCAAGAATCAAAGATCAAACTATTTCTGTCAACATTCAAATTGTCAAACTTGGCCTAACGCATCTGAATCATGCGTAGACATATAAGATTGCGACAGAACTTCTCACACAAGTTCTAGTCATCTGAGTTAACCTATCCAAGGTTTCAAAACTACAATCAGATCCTGATACCAAAGTCAACTCCCGGTCAAACATGTGAACTTTCCAAACGTTCAAATTGCAAACTTTCGACAGAGCAAAAACTTTCTAGGAACCTCTGAATTCAAGTCTGAACACACGCCCAAGTCCATAACCACCATACTAACCTATTAAAATAATCAAATCCCGATTCCGATGTCATTCCTTTTATCAAACTGATAACCACTCTACCAAGTCAAACCCGAACCTCTCAGAAAATAAAACCAACCATATACGCAAGTCATAATGCATCATATGAGCTACTCAAGACCTAAAACCACCAAACAAAATGCTAAAGCTCGAAACGACCGGTTGGGTAGTCACTGAAATACCATGACCGATTATAAGTTTCAAACTTAAATAAGTGAAAAGTTTAAATTTTAGATTGTGTCATGGACTTTAACTTTTTGAATTTGAAATCTACGATAAAATCTGCTTATTTTCAACGGATTGTTAATCTTTGGCTTTTTTTTATTTACAAGTATGAGAAGAAGAAGTTTTTGAAATTTTTATCGCTTCGAATATATACGAAACTTACATAAAATTTATTGAAGAGTAGCTAAGTCGTATCTATAAGATTTAGTAGTGTTGAAATGTTTTCCTATCAATCTAATGACTATCATGAATCATACGTCGATCAATGAATCCACCATATTTAATGTTCTATAACAATTTTATAGCATTACGTTTACCTTTAAAATCGGATAACAATCAAACTTATAATTGGTTTTAAGGATATGTGATTTCACCAAGCACAAATTGACAAAAATGAGAAATAATGCTAGATATTGACTGTAAAATAAAGCAAACCAGTATAGAATGCAACTTGGCCCTCGAATCGGCAGAGTGTTTAATTAAGAAATATGAACTGAAGAAAAAGAGAGCTTAAGAGGGAAAAATGTACATTATTGCTTTGATTTGCGAGAGTTAGATAATTACAAATCATTAGAACCCCCATTTATATAGTAGAAGAATTCTACTTGTGGTACAATTCTAAATATAGAAGGAAATCCCTTGATTGGCTAAATAAACGTTCTTGATTTGATTTGTGCCGATATTTCTGCCACGATCCTCGACCGGTCACGAAGACCTTGGCTTTCTGTTCGTATGCTATCTTTGGTCTTTCTTGATGTCTATCTTGTTTGGTCTCAATCATTACTGGTCTTGATCTCGATTAGTACTTCGAATCCCGAGATCAGTATCGCACCTTCAAGTCTCGGTCTGATATAACTCGGGGCTGATCCTCATCCCACCATCCTAGTCTCGGTTAATCAACAAAATCACGTGAGCCCGATTTTAACCATATACAAGTAGTCCTCAAGTCTTTCGAGTGTAATGACAAGAAACGATTTGAGTCTTCGATCTTAACCCCGATTTATCATGACGTCATCACCGTGATGTAAGCAACAGAGGTGACCAAAATGTCCCGTTGATACATTTCCCTAGGTATTTAATGTGCGTCAGTTGATGGTCGGCCACTACCAGCTTTGAACTGTCACAATGAAACCCATAAATAGTACCTTTTTCCATTCTTTCAAAATTTACTTTCAATGTTTCCTACTCTTGTTTTCAAAGTTCTTTGCATTCCTCAAGTTTCTTATCTTCAAGTCTTTAAGTGGTATTTTTTATTCCTTCTAAAACACCAAACATTATAATCTCCATTCTTGTTTGCCCTCAAAACCTTATGGCAAAAACGTCAAAGACTGTTCCAAAAAAAGAAAACGCTTCCTCGTCTAGGTTGGCCGGCGAGAAAATAGTAGTGGAGCCATGCCCTGCGGAGTGTGTTCCCGGGGCGTGTGTAATTAGTTCTAACTTTAAAATAGAAAAAACCTCATCTATCCCCCGTCAATACGAGTCAGTATCGAGAGACATATGCTCCATATCCAAGATAGACTGTAACTGGGAGTATAAAGAAGTCGTGATACCAGCCACTGAGGAAGGTATCACTACCCACGTGGAAGGGTTATTGAGTGTTTACACTTACCCTTTCACGCTGGGTCCCCTCGACCCAGTCATCATAGACTTCTACAGAAAGTACCAAGTGACCCTCGGACAAATCCACCCCTCTTTCTGGAGAATTGTAACATTGCTTTGATTCTTTGTGAGCAAAATCGACGGGATCCCTTTTACCCTCGATCACCTTATAAGGTTGTATATCCCCTGAATTTACCGGGGTGAGCTGATAAAACATTAAGCTGGGCTACCAAGACACTCATCTCGAGCATATATGAACACTAAGATCGAGGTTGGATGGGTCAGTTCATCCGAGTGAGGACCTCGGACCTGATTTCAGCAGAGAGCATGCAGTTTCCCAAAAGATGGACTATGAAATGTAAGTATGATTCTATTATTAGTTTCTTCTTGTTAATTTCACTTCTTCACCTTCTCTTATCAATGTTCTTTTTTAGTTTAACTGCTTCCTGGATGTCGGGTGTGGTTCCCCATATCAAGAGCTGGGTCAGGAGCTTGGTCTCGACATTGACATATGCAGAACGTGCATGGCGCGATTTATTGAAGAGCTGGTGGGAAGCCAAGAATCATGGTAAGCCTTATTCTTGTCTATAACGATTTGATTAAAACATCCATTTGAACTTACTCAATTTACTTTTTTGCAGGTCTCGAAAAAGATGCAATCATGAGGCCCCCTTTCGAGGAAGAAGAAACATCACTCTCTGCCCCTATTCCGGAAAATGAGAGCAAGAGGAAAAGGACCTCGACGTCTGAGGGGCCAGAGCCTAAGAAGAAAGAGGCTCGTAAGCCTAAGAATAATTTGATCCCCCTGTCCATGGAGTCAATTCGACTTCTAAGAGAGGCGGAAGAAGAAGAAGAAGAACAAGAATAAGAAGAAGAAGAAGAAAATGAGGATGATTCTGGTCTGGTGGGTCGAGCACGAGCTAATACCGAGGGTCAAAAGGCCACCAGACTGGTAGAAACTGGAAATACTTTGCCCTAATTCGACGGGGTCCAAGAGGGGGATTCAGTTGAAGTCCCCGAGCTGATTGGAGCCGAAGGTGCCTCACCTTGAGGTGAGAAGACGGCAGAAGTGACTGTGGAGGCTGGGCTCAAGGCTCCTCGAGATAGAAAGAACGCCCCAAGAGGCCCATTTGGGGCAATAGAAATCAGAGACTCCAAATCGTTTCCTTCGTTCTCCGAGGAAATGATTCGGGATGCTCGAGCCACAAAGACTTCTGATGTAGAAGGAATCCACGGAGAGGAGGACCCTTTCCATGGATATTTTGCTAGGGTTGATGATATTGTTGGCCTAAGATATTTAGTGGTACCGAGAAAGAGCTCGGGCAAAACATCCTCAAGTTTCAGATTGACCAGCCAGTTCCCGGCCCCTAGTGTCAATCCCGGGTGCAAACGAACAATCATCATCTCGATCCCGAAAAATGCATGAGTTCTTGCCGCCTCCGTCAGGGTGGCTAGTTATCTTTGGAGTCTTGCCACGGAGGAAGACCATGCTCTGATGGACGAGGTAGGACCACCGTGTCTCCTTAATTAGGCCCAACATGCTTTGAATCGGCTAAGCCCCAACTCCTTTTGTCAATATCAGTTTCCATACTTGTGTTTTTCTCTTCTTGCCTAATTCTTTTTCTTCTATTTTTGTAGGCCACAGTTCTTCATCATGAAGCTTTCTTTAGGTATTGATCCGATACGAGTGAGCAGAAAGAAGAGGACGCAAAGGGCCTTCGAGTTGAGCTAGCTGCGACTCAAAATGAGCAAAGTGGCCTGGTGGAGTAGGTAATAAGAATCTTAGAAGTTTATGACATTGATTTGGCCGTGACGGCTAACAATTCGATCCCACAGGTCCAGTAGATGCTCGAGATAATCGGACAACTTCATGAAGAATTGGATGTGGTGAAGGCGGAGACCATAGTATGTAAGCAAAACATTGACCGTCTTGCCTCAGAAAAAGAGGCTGCTCGAGCTCGGCTATCCTCGGATGAAAACCAACTTCAGAGCGTGAAAGATAAGAACTTGGTGCAAGCCATGAAAATCGAAGTCATCTAGACTTAGTTGGGTTCAGCAACCTCCGATCAGGAGAAGCTAGTCACAAAACAAGCAGCGGCCAGATCCGAGGCTGAGGTGGCCAAGGCTGATGCAGAGGAAATTGTGGCTGTTTACCAGTCTGACATCGAAGCCTCTCAAGATCGGGAAAAGAAAGTTGCCGAGATTGCTCAGGTTCGATAGCATTGGGTTACCGAGCATGCCAAGTGCCAGTCTCGAAGGGAGACTCTCGAGGAGATCCACGCTCGTGGCTTCGATCCCACCGCCGAGATCGAAAATGCAAATGAGCATGAAGCCGAAGCCAAAGCATTGACCTCTCTTGATGATTATGACTCCGGGACCATGAGTGGGTCCGAGCGTGGAGAAGACCCTGAGGGTGAAGACGTTTCTCCTGGAAGATTATGTACTTAGGATCTTCTTGTTGTTGGAATTTTTTATAGAATTCCGATGGGCCATGTTTCCCTTGTAAATAAATTTTGAAATATATTAATATTTTTTCCATTTCTTTCTTGTCTTGTGAAGTTTAACTTCATTTCTGCCTTATGAAAATTTTTCTTCATTTATGCCTTTTGAAATTGTATTCGTAGGTTCGAGGATTAGGCAACTCGACCGAAAGTGAATTAGTATAGTTTTTATGATCGAATGAGGGCTTGCTCGGACTCGAAGTAAGGTAACCCTTATGTTTTATTTGAGTGAGGACGATCTCTCGAACTCAAAGAAAAAAATAGCCCTTAAGTCGTTATGGCCTTTGTATAAAGAATGTTTATGGTTTTTTCTCCTATTCAGCTTGAAAAGTTTTGATCATTTGTGTTTGTAAAATCTGTAATTCCTTAGCATGAAATATGAAATTGTTCGAGAGTTCAATAAATTTTGTACCCATTACAGTTTTTGAAGGCTTGATATTGTCGAAGCCCTTTATAATTTTGCCGAGGATAGCCTTTTTAATCAGTTTATGAATATATTTGAAGACATGTTTTATTACGGAATTCGAATGTCTCCGAACCGTGTTAATTCGGCCGTAGCCTTTTTAATTTGGGACATTCCTCTTGGGCTTATTTTCCCGTTTAACTTCGAGCTTGCCCGAAGCGTTAGTCCCCGAGTGGGGTGGCCGTGGCCGATAAAAATCGAGGGTCGCCTTTAAGGTCTTATGATCTCAAAGTCTTAATAATTCGATCTAGTCTATTTTCCGGACGGCAGGCTCCCAGTGTGGGCTTAGTTGTTTGAACTTCAGTTATGATCGACCCTTAAGCCTGTTTACACAATAGATCAAGAGTATGCAATTGTAAAGTAGAAAACTTTTCTAAGGCATGAGATATCAACAAGGAAAAATACTTCTCGTAATAGATGATTGTACATGCGTACATGTTCGATGTCAGGGCTAGAGAAACCTATATGGGCATTGTTCATTGGACCGTTTCGCCCTTACAAAATTTACCTATCGAGACCCCGCTGTCATGAAGTAATTTCATTGCAACAAAGTTGACATTCGAGGTCAATGCCCCCAAACATTCGAGGTCAATTGTAAAGGTACCTCGAATACAGTTGAATTGTTCTAATTTCTCACGATAAATGGCTTCCTTGTCAAAACCCTCGTTGGAAAAACCATTTAGAACAAAACCGATCTAAGGGAATTTAGTAGAGCCCTTCTTATCGGTGTGTTGTCGACCACATCTATAATTAGGGGGATACATGGACATTTAGGAATTTTACCCTTCTTTGATACTCCAATCGTGCGATTGAGCTCAAGTTAGGGAGTTAGTTTTCTCTCCAAGCCTTACTCTCAAAATGAGTAATCATGATACCATAATCCGCAAGTTTGAAGCCATGAGGAGGGATTGATCCCACCATTGAGTCAGAGGGATTGCCCAAGGGCTTGTTAGGAGAATGTATTGAGTTACGGAGGGTTTGGTAGACCCTATCGCTTAGAGCGGAGTGCCCTTGTCCCTATTGATGTCACTGCACCACCAAATCCTATAGTATATCGGTATGGCACCAACGTACTCTTGATTGTATATGTACATCCATACTGAAGAACTTTTATAGGCATTGTCTTAATAAATGTTGAGTCATAGACCATTGCATGCACCTACTCTTTGAACGAGATACAATATTTCTTGAATTCACTATAACGCAAATTTTTTTATATGCAATCTTTTATGATATCGAGCTCTATAATCCTTTCCTTGAATTTAGTTGTAGCTATAGAATTGCCATTTCCAACACGCCTTTCTAAACTCTAACAAGGGACCATACCCAAAGAATTTCTCATGGAATGAAGGGATGAACCATTATCGTATTTTCGCACAAAATAAAAAGATATCTTTCCTTGACTCTTTTTCTTCGGGTTTCTGCTTCGATCTGAATATTTATATGGGTGAAGATATTGCTTTATTCCATCATCACCTCTAATATGGTAGTGCGTTCGCTCTATCTTTGTTGAGGCTTCCATTTTGGCCTAGTGGTCGGAATCGAGTAAAAAATTTTTATATTATTTGCTTGGAGAGAATCTCCCTCTTCACCGACATGTCATTTTTTGAAATTGTTCTGCTCAATTACTTTTAAACATTATTAAATCTCCATCGAAACTAGGGTCCGTCGAACCTCCATGTAGCTGGATCGTGATACTTATTCTTGTTGCTCATCTTATTCTTGAAGGTTATTCTTATTTTGGTTATAAGGAAGACGAGCATTTTCTCTCCTCCTATGGATTGCATGATACTTGTTTAAGTTTCATTTTATGTTAATTGCTTCATGATGCTACGAATCCATCTTATTTTTGATGTTTGTAGTTGCCCCCTAGCCGTGAAGCTATTGAGTTTACTCCTAAAACCTCAAGTTCCCTTTTTGTTAGTTCATCTGACATACCTGGCTTTGCCCTAGTTGATGACCCATTCATCAGTCCAAATTTGAGGGCTGAAGAAAGAGCATAATTGTGCCTCTGGTATCTAGAAATACAATTTCTTTTATTAATAGTAATCCACCCAAATTCCTCACCAATTATGCTGAATCCAGAAAAATGGGACAGATGTAACAATACCCCTAGTAACACATTCATATGTCAAGCCTTTCTCTCGGCCAAGTCTTATAGCGTCTCCCAATTTGGTTGGTAATAGTTGGTTTTGTAGAAGGGGGTTGAAGAGCTTCATTGTGAAGCAGAGTTGCTAAACATAAGTGGATTTTATATTCTGGAGCTATACATCATGTGACTATATGCGGAGATCTTCTTTCAAAAATTTAGCTTCGCGTAATCCCTTATATTATCACCTTTCCTAGCAGTCACAATGTAAAGGTCACTTCTATAAGCTATCTCATTTTCTTTTCATTTGTCTTGCATCATGTGTTGTATTACATGTAATCTTCAATGCGATATTATCTCAATTTCTCAACTAATTATCCAACTATATGATCTGATTTAATTAACCTCACTTTATGTACTCTACAAACGCCCTGAGAGTGGGCAAGTTTCTCCTTTACTACAGACTTCTAAATGTCTTCAACACTGCTTAAGCTTGTTGATCCCAAATGGTGTTCTTAGTTGTGTTGCCTTAATATCTATTTTCTTCTGGTAACTCTCCTTGTGAATCTAATTTTATGCCTTATGGCATCGAGGGTCGGGGTATGTTTCTTTTTGTTATGATAAAAAGATACTGCTCGCACTCCTTGTGAGATTTTCTCCTAAACGATCGTCTACCTGCCCTGCTTGTTCATGTGACTAGGTAACTTAGGTTACTCTTCTCTGAAAAGTGCATCAAGACTTCTCACCCTTTCATAGTTAGTCATATGGTCACTTCGAGGCCTTATTCTCCACTAGCTCGTAATGATTGTAAGTACTTTATCGCCATTATTGATGATATTCTAGGGCTACGAGGGCTTGTCTCATGGTTTCCAAAAGTAATGATTTTCCTTAAAAGCTCAAGCTTAAATTGACATGATTTCAAACCAAAGTGTGTCCCCTTTTCAAAAGTCTTAAATCGGTCGGATTTGATGAGGTTATGTGGCTTTCTACTCACTCGGCTTCCAGGAGTATTGACAACGTCATTTTCATGTATGGACAATTTTGCTACCTCTAGAATTCAACCAACCTTAGGAAGGATTATATTGTTCGAATTATGATAATCCCATAAGTAGATGACTTCTTTTCCATCTTCATGCGCTTGTGGCATAGAGTCATTTTCTCGCTTATTGCTAGGAGTGGAATCAAATTCAACGTAACCCATTTGCGGCCTCAATCACACCCATGTTACAAGAGTCTTACCATTTGAGCTCAACTATTTACCTTACACTCAGAGACACAATTGGTGTATCCCACTTTTCAGTTCTTTAAAAATATCAAGTTCCCATACATGTTATCCGCCTTATCTAAAAATACTAGTTACCACTATGCTTCATTTAACTGATAATTGATGTAGTCACCTGGACTAGACCATGTCAGCATCATTAATAAAAATCCTTGTGTCTCTTAGCATATAACCTCATGAAATACTCTGCTCGGTACATTAATGGATTCCTGAATAATTCCAGCCCAATCTTGCACTCTGTTGCTCCTTACTGTATTTGGCCTATTTGGTATTGAAGGTACAAACGTGTCAAAGTCACCCTGTGACCACATATATTAAGTAGGTAATTTTATGGTCAATTTATTATGGCACATCTTAGAGAAATAGTGAAGGTCACCACGTGTTTAGTTTGGGTCCTCGCATAGAGATTTAGAATTCAGGAGGGTGAACTGATTATTCTCAAAATTTTCCCGGTAGATGTTATGTGCACTGATAATGAAGGGTACATAAGCGCATTTCGCCATTAGGCTGCACTAGTAGTATGATGTTTCCTGTAACTGTTCCTCATGTACTTTGTATTTTCATATGTTTATGTCTAAGAAGGTAGTGATAAAAGAAGGATAAGAATTGATTTGATTTAACTATATGATCATGGTGATATCCTATATGATGCATTATTGGCAAGAACCATCGTGGCTTGACTTCATATGGATTGTTGATTGAAATGAAATTATATTCTTGTTGATGAACACCTTTTGTGATTACATTAATGGCTGGTAGGGACTATTATGAACACATGATTGTTTGGTTACTATGAAATAGTATTCTTGATGGTATGATTCCATGTGCTGGAATTGTGGGTTGTTGTTACCATGAATCGTAATGTCCGGTGGAATGTAAATTGTACAGTGAAAATCATTAAAGGTAAAGTTAATGGGTAGTTAGCTTATGCGAGGTATCTAGTTGTCATCCTTGTTAGGTAAGTTTAGGGATTGGGATTGCTTCCGTGAATGTGTTATGGCAAAGCTTGTAAGCCGAGAAGACCACCTTGAAGGCCAAAAGTGTCGTGGAAGGAAAATGTTTTCTCTTGATTCTATATACTTTAGTTTGGACTTGGAAGGTGCCTTATAGGTGTTATGATCTGAAAATGTATAGACCATGTTCAGGTGTCATTATGATAATGTAGCTCTTGTGATGCTGAGAATTAGTGTTATGGGTATATACGTTGTGATGCTTTGTCGAGTTATTGATGAGTTTTTAGGATGGTTTTGGGTGATTCTCTGAATTGTGGATAGGCCTAGTTAGAAAGAAGATGCTACCGAAATTTCTGAAAAATTTGGGAGCTAGACAAAATATAGGGACTTGAGGAAGGATGGAAAAGAGATATGTGATGTCAGGTGTTTGGGTCAGGCTCTACCTCTCATTCGAGGATGAATGATCCTAAGCGGGGGAGAATGTAAGGTCCCGAAAAATTTTGCTAAGCAATATAGTATTCGGGGTGCCAGGTAGACTAATTACAATATTTTATGTACTTTAAATATGAGGTAAATGAATTGGATGTGGTGAGTAAGTGTATGAGTCATATAACAAGTAAGTTAGGGTCCAAGGAGAGGCCTAAGTCCAAGCCAAGTGGGAAAATTTCATAATATGCTAAAATTCCAAAGGTACTTGCACTAGTCAACACTTTGAACGAGAATATCTAATTATATATAAGGTATATGTACTGAATAACCTATCAAAACAATGTTCTTTGAGTCTAGTTTCCAACTCTTCAAACCGTTCATCATTTGGATATTCCTACGCGAAGTTATGATCAAATTACCAAAGGATGGAAAAATGTGATCCTGTGTCAAATCTGCGATCGCATTTCATGTCGTATGTCGACTCTGCGATCGCAGAGGTTGCAGACTGGGCCACTGTTGCCCAATTTTGTGTACCTATTTCATGATGCACTCTGCGGCCCACATGTTTGTTTTGCGGTCCATTCTGCGATCGCAAACCCTGTTCCGGAGGTTTATTTTTCCTATTTTTATAACCTCACCCCATTTTCATAAATAGGTTTAGGGGCTTCATGTGGGGTCATTTTCTACTGATTTTAGAGATATATGAGAGCATATAGAGAGATAAATAAGGGGCATAACTTCAAAATCATCCAACTCTTTCTCAATTCTTCAAGAATCAAGAAAGATAACCATAGATTTCCTTCCATCCGGGTAAGTTCTACTTCAAAAAATTTCATGCAAGAAGTTAAGCGTTCAAATATGTTGTGAGGGTCAGAAATAGGCCATGCATGTGCGACTAATTTGTAGTATGTGCTATTAAAGAACTAATTTGGGTAGTTCATGTTAAAAATTGGGTGAAGGAAGAAGATATTGCCATTTCTAAACCTTGTAGTCTTTTTCACATGTTAGGTGTTTGATGAAATTCCTAAGAGAGTTAGACCATGGGTAATCTTCCTAATTATTAATCGGTTTCCGCTATCTCCATGTAGATTGTTATGGCTAGATGTGTTGGTGTATTGTATAAACTTAATTAAAAGCTCTTTGAGGTGTGTATGACTAACTTTAACCTTTGTAGAATCCTCTTGTTGGGTCCGAGCATACGGTATGTGTACCTTGTTTGAAAATATGTGAATTGATTGTTCAAATGTGTTGAGGCGTAAGATTATATTCTCTGATTGTCCTAGTTGATTGCCATACTACCGTGCTATATGAGATTGTGAGAAGTGTTTTGATGTGCCTATCTTATTATGTGCAAATATCGTAAATGCTCCAGGGTATTGATATGGAAGTATGTGTTAATGAATGAAAGAAGGTTAATGTTCCCAAGTGTGGGAATGTATATAATGGCTAAAAAACGTGCGTGGTAAGTAATGAATAAGGGTATTGTGAAATGATGTAAATGAGTTGAAGGATTATGGTAACACCGTGTACATTAATTACTTCTTGGTGAGAGTCATTGTGCCTTGAGCTCAAATAGTGAATTGTTGATATGAACTCATGTTCCTTGAAATTAAGAATTCTTGTGATTTAATTATTTGTGGTTGTTGTTACAAAATATGATTGTCAGGTGGGATCCGGTTGCGTGCCACAACACGAAGTAATAAGGATGATGGGTTGTGTGATAAGGGTGGCTGAGGTAATAAGGGTGGCCGAGGTAATAAGGGTGGCCAAGGTAATAAGGGTGGAATGTGATCATTATCACTATTGAAATGAAAATCTATGAAACTCTTGAATATGGTGATGTTGAAAGGGGAAAATGAGAGATTGTGAAACTTGTTGATTTTTGTTGTTTCTTTTCACGTGCATTGATTGATTGGTTCTATTACTATCTCTTATTTGTGTAATGTTTGATTGTACTTGGGATAATGTTTGTTCATTCATACTAGTGCTATTCCACACTACTAACGTCCCTTTTGCCGGGGGCGCTACATCTTTCATATGGATGTAGGTGGGTCCATAGCAGGTAGCTCAGCTCGCCGTTAGTGGTGCCTTCTCCTCATCCTTTTCAGTTGTACTGGTGAGGCCCACTTCCTCTCGGGGCCATGTGTGGTTCATGCCACCTTTTTTTGAGTTTATTTTGGATTGTAAGGTATAGCCGGGGCCTTGTTGCCGGCAGGTAATGTTATGTTTATAGTATTTGTAGAAGCTCCGTAGACATAATGTGTGTAGCGTACATATGTATTTTGGGTAAGTAATGGTACAGTTCGGAATGGTGATCCACGTTGGTAAATGTTGTATGTATTTTGTAAGTATCTGGTATCATATGTTCATAATGATGAAAAAGGGTAGAAATGAAATAAAATTGTAAGTTTATGCTTAAGTCTTAATTTCTAGTTCACATGAGTAATTTATATTAATATCACGGGGTAGTACATGGGATAGGTGAGGCAAATCCAGGTCCGCTTGACCGGGATCATCCGGTTAGGTGCCGTTCTCGTCCCTCGGTTTTGGGGCATAACAAAGACTCTCTGCTCTCTCTTCTGTGCTAACTACTACTATTCTAAGTTAGCCGGCTGCAAGCCAAGGCTAACCATTATGCATCTCCTACTTTCCTGTTTGTTTTACTGCTTTCTTCACTTCACTAGTATGTTCTAATTTAGATTTCAGTCCTCAAACCAACATGTTTCTACTACTGTTGTAATTCAGCATGCTTCCAATTTGCTTTATTTATTATTCAGCATGTATCTAGGATCCTGAACTCCACTCTGCATGTTCAATTAGGCTTTATTTGTTTCTGACCAGCATGTTTCTGTATACTTAGCACCTACTTATTACATGCCTATGACTGGTACATTAGTTTAACCATGGCCTTAGTTGTTTTAGGGGTTAATCTAACCTAGTACTTTACTGTTCCCCTAATCCTCTAGACGCTTAGGAGTTTCTGAACGTATGCCTATGTGTGTGTCTTCCTACTACATGTCTGCCCTCACATGCTCTGTATTTGTCCCTCAAATCCCATTATCCCTGTTTGTGATTGTTGGACTATTCTTGGTCCTTTGTGTGATGTTAAGCTTATATTTCCTTCTTCAAAAATGTTTTCTTACTTACCCTTTCTCAAAACTATTTCTTACTTAAAACCCTTTTAAAAAATAAAAAAACACTCTCACGTATACTCTTAGAAGTCTAAGTTCAGTCCCCCTTCGTATGAGCACTGCTTTGGGGACCCTTTGAGTGCCCTCTGAACTCTGACACACAACTCTGTCATTTCCCACACTGCACAGTTTTAACTCTTTGGCTATGTCTGGGTCTGAGCACTTCCTGGGAGCCCTTGAGGTCCTTAGGGAACTCTGACACACTCGGACTATGAAAGGTTATGAAACACCAAAGGCATTGAGGTTTGGAAGATCTGGGCCTAATTGAAGGCTCCCTATAGGAGTAACTTCTTATTTTCCTTTGGTTGTGTAATTCATAATTCCCGGCCTTTAATAATTTGTAAAGAAATATTTCGGAATGGATAGTGAAAAGGGAGGGGTAGTTGTGTAGGTTATACATGTTAAAGGGTAGATAACATGCCTCTAGGTTACATTTTCTTACGTGTGCACTAGAAATTCATGCTTAGGGCTGATTGTATGCGAGCATATCATGCATTAGATAACATGTTCCTTAGGTCAATGTTTACTATTTCAGCATCCTATTATGGCATTATCATTTATCATATAGAAATTCTGCTTTAGGATTAAATGTTAATATAAATTTGTTATTCATGTAAACCAATTTTAATATCGCTGTAATGTTGTGGTACAACTAGGAATCATGCTTAGGATAATGATGCGCTAATAAACAAGACATCCTCATACTTGTTGCATAGCATGTTCAAATATTGTGACTTTATGCATTTAGAAATGTTGCCTAGGAATTCTGTTTACCACCCATTATGCATCCCTAGGTGCATATTAGATATCATGTCTTAGGACCTCATTCAATACCTAGTTTAACTACTGATTTCATGAAAAAGACCCTAAAAATAATTTGACCATGTTTCCAAACAACTGGTAATAGTTCTGTATTTTTGCAACACTTAAGTGCAGCATGTTTAGACAAACTAACTTGTAACAATTTTTTTAATAATGTGGATAATTACTGGGTGTTGTCATATGCTTAAGCAAGCTTTAGGTGTTAAATCTATTAAAATTGGAAGCATGCTCCTTTATACATGCTGCTTGACTATTAATGGTTATAATCAGTAAGACATTGATAAAATTCATCCTCTGAAATCAGTAATAAAGCTGCGTCACTATTGCATTCTCACCTAGACATCATGCCTTAGGTTATGAAGTTAATAAGGCCTTACTTGTGTTTGAGCCATTCTATTTATGTGCATAATCTGTGGAGGAGTACTTGGCTTCGTATTTGTTCATATTGGTTTTCCCTTATCTGAAGTCCTAATTGTTGTTGTTTGTCACTTAGAATCTTGTCCTTTAAACCTAGGGGTCAACCTAGTACTTCATTTTAGGATAGTAGTCCTAGCCTCCTCCAGGACTGATTGGATGGGACGGGTAATAACACGCAATAGAATTCGTGACCAACACACGCTTTAATTACCTTCATGGGATGGGAAGGGTAGAATATTGATATGATGACCGGTGCGCTAGTACCACGTGTATCCCCTCTTTGAGGAGTGATTACCGGGTATTGCATTGATGTGATCCATATTATTATAAACCTAGGACACCTATATACGCTAGTTCGTAATCATCTCTACTGTTTTCCTAAACATCTGTATGCTTAAGACTTAAATCCCCTCTTATTTGAGCCTTTACTTGTTATTTGCTAGTTGTACAAATTCACGAAATCATTTGGCTGGGAAGCACACTTGTAAATCCTGAGGGGTGCCTAACACCTTCCCCTTAGGATAATTTCAAGCCCTTACCCAAATCTCTGGTTAGCAACGTAGTTATAATTAAACCCCTTAGGTGCCCTATCGCACTGTTAAAATTGTTAGGTGGCGACTCTTCAAAATATGCAAACCCCTTTCCCAAAAGAAAAGAGTTGTCCTAACCGATGTCATAAACTTGATATTTCGCGAGGAAGATGAAAAAAAGGGTGCGAGACAGGGCTTACATCGGTGCCTCATGGAGGTCTTATGAGTTCGACGTTTCCGGCCCTGAGGTCTTACGGCTTCGAGTTAGAAGACTTGATGAGCCAATTGTCGAGGACAGTCCCCGAGTCGGAGTTTATATTTCCTCGAGGAGGGCTTATGATCTTGAAGTCAGCCCTGAGGTCTTACGTCTTCAAATTTTTGTTGACTCGATGGAGTGACTATAGAGGAATGTTCCTGAGTGCTAGATAAATTTTTGGCCCTGGGGATGTCTTTTGCAAAAATGGCAAATTTGATATGCGAAATGTTTTGATGATAGAAGGTACTTCTCTGATTATTTGGTACAAGTATACATGTTTTTACCATCGAGGGTTTGATTGTTCTATGCGGACACGGTTCATTCGACCATTCGGTCCGAACATGGTTCTCCTATCGAGACCCTCTTTGGTATCTTTTGATCTATTCGAGGAGGTATATTCCCGGGGGGAGGGGGGGATGCCCCGCAGTGTTCGAGGTTGATCAAAGAGAAGCCTCAAATACTTGGGGAGTTCTCTTTAGGTAGCATATATATGTTTCCTCATTAAAAACCTTGCCGGTAAAACTCGTTTTGGATGAAATCCGACGTAAGGTAAAAAGAGCGCAATGCATGCTTTAAAACCTAAGGCCTTTGAGCTAGGGGTGCTTTGATTCCTTTTAATTGCATACCTGCGCATTTGGTTAGTATAAAATTTGAAGGAAAGAGGGAGAGGATTGTACCTTAGAAATAATAGCATTTGAGCATCGATATGTTCCAATGGTTTTGAAGTTGCTCGCCTTCCATGGTGCCGAGCTTGTAGGATCTTTTGCCGATTACTCCGAGGAAGTAGTACGGTCCTTCCCAGCTCGGGCCTAGCTTCCCTTCATTAGGGTTTCAAGTGCTTAGGGTGAATTTCCTTTGGACTAAGTCCTTGAGTCCGAAATGGCGGAGGTTTGCTCTTCGGTTATAGTATCTTTCGATTCTTTGTTTTTGGGTGGCCATCGAACCAGCGAATCTTCTCGCTTCTCGTCTAATAGTTTTAGGATCGTAATCATGGCCTCATTATTTTAGTTTTTGGTGGCATGTCTGAATCTGGTGCTTGGCTTTCCGACCTCGACCGGTATCAAAGCCTCGGACCCGTATACCAAAGAGAACGATGTCTCTCCTGTGCTTGATTTAGAAGTTGTCTGATATGCCCATAGCACCTCGGGCATCATTTCTAACCATTTTCCATTTGCATTTTCTAACTTCTTTTTTATGTTTTGAATGATGGTCTTATTTGTGGAATCAGCCTGACCATGTGCACATGGGTGGGAGGGCGTTGATAGGATTCTTTTGATTTTGTGATCCTCGAGAAATTTTGTTATTTTGCCTCCGATGAACTGCTTCCCGTTATCGCATGTTATCTCGGAGGGGATCCCAAATCGGCACATGATGCGATCCCAAATGAAGTTGATGACTTATTTTTCCCTTATCTTCTCATAGGCCTGTGCTTCCACCCATTTTGAGAAATAGTCAGTCATAAATAGAATAAATCTATCATTACCTGGTGGCGTTGGTAGGGGGCCGACTATGTCTGTTCCCCATTTCATGAATGGGCATGGTGATAAGACTGAATGCATCTGTTCACCGGGTTCGTGGATAATTGGTGCAAATCTTTGACATTTGTCGCATTTTCGGACGAACTCTTTGATGTCCCTTTCCATGTTGTCCCAGTAGTAACCTACTCTTATCACCTTTCGAATTAAAGAATCGGCAGCAGAGTGATTTCCGTAGGTGCCCTTGTGGATTTCTCGAAGCACGTAATCAGTGTCTCCTGGTCCCAAGCATACCGCTAGGGGCCCATCGAAGGTTCTCCTGTATAGAGCTCCATTCTCGTCAAGTAAAAATCAGGCTGCTCTGGTCCGAAGGGCCTTTGATTCTTTTGGATTTGTGGGTAGCTTCCCACTTACAAAATAATCTATATATTTGTTTCTCCAATCCCATGTCTGGCTGGTGGAGTTGATTTCGGCATGGCCTTCTTTGATCACCGATTTGGATAGTTGAACAACATCCCCGAGGAGTATCTCATCTTCTTCAACAGATGACCCCAGTTTTGCGAGTGCATCGACCTCACTGTTTTTCTCCCGTGGTATGTGGACCAGAGTCCATTCTGTGAAACGATGCAAAGTGATTTGAAGTTTTTCTAGGTACCGTTGCATCCTGTCCTCTCGAACCTCGAAGCTCCTATTTTCCTGATTTACTACCAGAAGGGAATCACATTTGGCTTCGACGATTTCCCTTCCCAGACTTTGGGCTAATTCGAGACCTGCAATTATAGCCTCATACTCGACTTCGTTGTTAGGCAACTTTGCCATTTTTTTAGATTGTCTAATCACGCCACCTGTAGGTGGCTTCAGAAGTATGCCGATTCCGGATCCTTTCACGTTTGAGGCACGATCGGTGAATAAGGTACATACCCCCGATGATGCGGCCGTTTTTAGTAAAAGTTCTTTTTCTACCTAGGGCACAAGGGCTGACGTAAATTCGGCCACGAAGTACACCAAAATTTGGGATTTGATAGCAGTTCGGGGCTGATATTCGATATCGTACCCTCCGAGCTCGATGGCCCATTTGGCCAGTCAGCCTGACAATTCAGGTTTATGCAATATATTTTGAGGAGGATAAGTTGTTAAAACACATATATGATGACATTGAAAATAAGGGTTCAATTTTCAAAACGCACCTACTAATGGAAGAGCCAATTTTTCTAAGTGTGGATACCTGGTTTCAGCATCCCCTATGGTTCAACTTACATAATAAACAGGGAATTGTGCACCTTGTACATCTCGAACCAACACGCCACTTACCGTACCTCGGACACTACAAAATACAGATATAGTGTTTCGTCCTCCTTCAGGGTGTGGAGCAAAGGCGGGCTAGAGATATACCGCTATAACCCTTCCAAGGCATGTTTGCACTCTAGGGTCCATTCAAAGTTGTTTTTCTTTTTAAGTAGGGAGAAGAAGTGATGGCTCCGATCTAATGATCTTGAGATGAATCGGCCTAACGCCGCTGTCATCTTGGTCATCCAATGTACAATCATAATATATCATAACACTTAATTTTATTATCACTGAGATTTGCAACCCAACTACAGGTTACCATGTCGCTGCTTATCCAATATGTATAAATCTAAGTCCTTTAATGCTTCCTCATTACTGTTTATCTTAAGAATGACAGCCTAATGTCATCCCATACTTTAGAACTTTTATCCATCAGTTGTTGATTCACCTTAATGTTGATCCATAATCTACTACAGATAAGTTGAAACCTCTCATGGAATACATTATCACTAGGGCTCACATCACATCGGGGAACATTTGAAGTGATTTTATTGAACGATACTATACTTCAATAACTGTATTTCAGAGCATCATAACGTGATTCATCTTATGGGGGTATTATCCATGCACTTCAGGAAATCCCTGTTCTGAATACCATTACTCAATCAAAGGCCTAAACGTCATCCTCTTATCATTTATCACAATTACACCCTTACATTACTAACAGGGTAATATTCCATCTCTTCTAAATGCTCCTAGTTTTAAACTCCTTTGAGTTCACTCATGCTATACCGAGCTTTTTATAACTTTATGAAAACCATCAGCTCTCTTGTTGTGATGGATTTAATCCCGAGGACTTACCCATTCTTGTAACCTTCTCACTCGCCTTTTCTTATCCTTACTCTTGTTTTGCTAAAAACTTGTCGCTCTACCATACCTTAGCTTGAGACCTACGCATATCTTTTTATACTACTCGCAACTTTCCTTTTAACATGCTAGCGCCATAGATATCCTTTCATACCTTCTCAGTTGTCTTTAAATGTAAGAAATTACTTTTCCTAGTCGTTCTGCCACTTGCTTCATTGATACTTGGCTTATCTTAGTGCCCACGAATACTGGAGTTCCCTGTAACTCATTTGATCTCAATTATCAACTTTTGATTTTTTTTCTTCTTCCCGCTCATTAGCCACGATAGGTTCCACTTTCTTATGGAGTGCATATAATATTATACTGAGACTGTTGTTACAAGACCATTTCTTCTTTAGGTCACTATGCTTATGTTGAAGCCTTCTTCCTTATTTCCTCAGCAAGTTTTTCATTGCATTGCAAGGGAAAACCCTCTGTCTCTTGTAAAGTTGCAAATTTACTACATTGTATACCTCACGGTATTTTTGATGTTCTTACTTGCCTATCGTTATCCTTAGTTACTTACCTTCGCGCCCCTGTGCTCTTAGGTTTGCTTCTGATTTGAAAATTCAGTTTCTCCATAGTGGCACCCTCTTTTATTTTCGTAACACTTATATTGTACCTTCTACTACCCCAACTCCTATCTGAATATTTCTCGAGGATTACAATGTCGTATCTGAGAGACTGAATTTCCTATGTTGGGTTTCACTACGTTTATCTTGCACGATCTACTGATTTGTTTGTATCCTCCTATCTAGTCAAAACTAGGCTCTTCCTGAATTAACTACAGACTACCCGTTGGTCCACTCTCATATATGTATTTTATGTCCCCCTCTTGGGTTATGTCCATTGTTTTAATTTACCTATCGTACGAGATCCTTATGTTTCAATTGTCCATTCCCACTTATTTATCAATATCATCGAGTGCGGGACCCTTTTCATTCTCCCCGTTATCATGCTTGCATAATGTTATAGAGTCATATTATATCTGTACGATCTGAATAAATGCAATCTCATTCCTTTCAACTTTTTACCGCATTCTTCCTTTACCATTCGGTAGTTACCTCTTCATATTTGGCATTTTTTTCCCATCTTCACTGACATAATACTCGCCTTGCGATAACCCTTCTACACCAGGGATAATTGAATTTCTTACGCACAAGGGTGACACCTGGTATAACTGGCACATTTAGTCCCTTAAGCTTAACTCTGCTCATAATACTTGCTTTAGGGAAGCGTCTTCGTGAATGACCTTTAAAGGTTATTCTTCTATTGTTCATTCTATTATTGTCAAAACATGATCTCTGAAATGATGTCGAATATTACCAATTCCTTGGACCCCTAATTCATGTTCGATTTTTTTCTTGTTTACTATCCCATACTAATTTCTATTACTCAGGGGTCTAACATTTCCTTCTGGTACTCACGTTGGGCTTATCAACTGATTTCCTGAAATGAGGATATGAATTTAGCGCTTATACTTTTATTGTGTCAAGGGATGTCTCCTATTGTCTTTTCCTTCACTTGACTATAGACTTTGCCATGCTGTCATAATTTGATTTACTATTATTACTCATTTTATCACATCCTACTAGAAATGATTCATTTACTCTCTTCTTATTCCCCTGCTAATATATCTGTCTATTACCTTATCCTAAAAACATCAACAAAATAGCCTTTCGCTAATAGATCCTCTTGCACCATCTCATTGGCTCTTGGGTCAACTAACATTCCCTCTTTACTAGGGGTAGGAGTCATCCTAAGATAAATATTTATCCCTTGTAGGATCCCGCTGCCTATCTTCTAAAATTTTTCAATATTCTAGTATTCATATCTGACTGTACTATTCTATAGCTCAACATAGGGGTTTCTCACAAGGAGATTTATTACCACATTTGCACTATCCTTTGGAAATGTTAGCTAATGATAACAATCCCTATGGCATAACTGAGATGCGTGTGGACAATTGTATATATCTCTATGACTGTTGAAAGTAACTGAAAATACTTATATTTCTTTGCCTGAATTATAAATACTGATAAACTTTATTAACTAGGTACCTCATAGCCTTCTTCATCTTGCTTCTTCTACTTGCTGAAACTTGTATCTACCTTCTGATTCTCTTATTTCTTTTTACCATATAGGTGGATAGATATTCTTTCCTTAGAGCTCTTTATCGAGACACTTACACATCTTAGTACATACAGATCTGCTGAAGACCTCACATTTACTCATCATAAGAATGATGCAAAATTTAATTCCTCTGACTCAACTCTTCCAACCCCACATTCAATCTCTTACCAATTGTCATTCTCGATGTAGAATCATTATATTACGAATAAAGTAGAGTTTAGGTGTTTGAATTCTTACAACTGAGCTCTACCACACGATCTAGAGTAAGAAGAAAGAGTGACAGTCCTAAATTCCCTGTAGCCTCCTACTTATAAGTGTGGTGCACAACACACCCACAAACAAGACTATACTAGACACGACTTGTAGACTCCCTAGGACATAACTGCTCTAATACCACTTTTGTCACGACCCAAACTAGAGAGCTGCGACAGGAACCCGGTACTTTACTCAACCGAGTACCAACGTAACATATCTTTCTTATCGTACTATCATGGGTAAATGCACCAAAAGGGTCATCATGGCATAACCGAAATAAAACATAAGGGAATGCTAGACATAGGACGACCTAACATAATATATAAACTTACACATGTGACATACGGGCCTATAAGGCTGACATGATCATTTGTAAACTCAAAACATAGGCCGACAAGGCCATACAAGTATCCATATACCTGACATCTATCTACAAGCCTCTAAGAGTACGTAAACATCATAAAGTTCGGGACAGGACCCCGCTATACCAATCAATACATGTCCAAATCATATTGACCAAATAGGCAACTCCGGAGAAACTGGAGTGCACCAATATTTCCCGCTGAGCTGATAGCCTTCTAAAAGGACTTTCAACCTGTCTATTGGGACCTCCAGGCATGAAATGCAGCGTCCCCAGGAAAAAGGGATGTCAGTACAAATAAAGTATTGAGTATGTAAGGAAGAAAAGCATAAATAAGAACCATAATGTAAAGAGACATATATGAGATATAACATGTAGCATCTGAGTGCCTTTCAGATATAGTGACATGAAATGCGTGATACATATATATATATACATAATCTTTTAAAAACATACGCCTCTGTGGGCATCATCATCATTAGGAGTGGAAAACGGGCAGGTCGACTCGCATATTGTTCGGGTCGTAACGGGTAATGGAAAAATGGATAAATTATCCGACCCGACCCATATTTAACACGAGTAATAAATGGGTTAACCGGCAGATAAAATGAGTAACCATATTATCCATCCATGGCTTCACATTAGCCTCAAGCTATAATATGAATTAGCTGCCCCTTGCAACAGAAGAACATTACTGAAATAATTTTCCAATAATTTGTAATGAGTTCCTAGCTACATGGTTCACATATTTTTATACCAATTTTTTTTATAAGGTAATATTTATAGCAAGTTTAACAGTATCAAAACATGTGACTTTAGTTTTTCCAACTGAGTACTATGATAAAATATAAAAACATATACAAAGTTCACTAAAACTCTTCATCTTCAATTCAAGTAGTAAGGGGTTGACTAGTTCTTCATCAACAAATTCTCTATCCATTCTATTCATCTTCTCGTTCCCTCATCAATTTTGTCATCTGCAAATTCACATTGTAGAATCAAGAATGATGCACTTTAAACCAGGTAACAAAATACATTATATGCACCGAAAAAATACATTGAATACTGCAATAGCTATTGATTTCTAATATGAATTATCCACCAACAGCTATTTCTAGTATCAAAGAAAACGAGTCCAAGAAAGTACTAGAACTGTTGCAAATACTGGTGAAGAATCATCAGTATATACTGTAATTATTGAGGCACCAGAAGGATTAGAATAGTGCAACTAACTAATATTTATGATGTTGTGCAGAAAATCAGCAGTACTAAGACAAATCTGTCCAATTTTACGAATATTGGAGTCAGTAAAAATCTTTAAGTTGCATGTCATGCTTTCAAAAATAATAGATTTCAAAAACCCTCATTCGAGGACGAATGATTTTAAGGGGAGGAAGATGTAAAGACCCGTAACATTTTTTCGTTTTAAAATAATGCCCGAATGTGTCCCCGAGTTATTTTTATTGTGGAAATTTTTAAAACATACCTAAACTGAGTAAAAAGTACCTCGATACTTAAAGAATTAAATTTTCCAGAAAATAGGTGTTATGCGATCGCATAACGTGTATGCGGACCGCATAATGGTCGCATACATGGGCAGATCACTGCCCCATTTGAGGTCAACTATCCGGTCCAATATGCGATCGCATTTCAGTTATGCGGACCGTATAGCTGTCGCATTGTTGCCTTTGATTTTGGGAGGGAAGTTACGCGACGCATTATGTGATCGCATAACGTGTATGCGAACCGCACAATGGTCGCATACCTGGGTAGTGTGTTTCGAATTTTGGCCCATCTTGAGGGCCATTATGCGGCCGGTTCTGCAGATCGCATCGCATTCCTGACCGCATTCTTGTGTCAGGCTTCTATTTTTCTAATTTTAACACCCGACCCCAGTTTATTAAAAACACCCCTCCCCTTCATTTTTAACCATTTTTCTGAGATATTAGAGAGAGGAAAGAGTGGGTTCTAGAGAGAGAAAGTCCAAACTTCGTCAAATTGGTCTTCCTTCATCCCTCAAGCTTGGAACTAATCAAGTAGAACACAAATTTCTTCACTCTAAGAGGTAAGCTTCCACCCCATTAACCCTAAATTTCCAGATTTTATTAAAATGAAACATGGGTAGGATAGTTCATAAAGATGGGGTTAAGAACCTTACATGCATGTACCCAATCTACCATATTCTAGTTAAGGAAAATAGGTTGGGGTAATCTTTCACTAAAGAAGGGTTATTTAATCTAAAAAGAACACCTAGTATTTGATATAAAGGTCAAATGAGTTCAAGACATGTTCATGATTCCTAATTCTATGTTTAGATGTGCCACATTATGAATTAGATTGAAGGTGCTAGAAGGCCCGGTGATTTGAGATAGAAATTAAGGAAAAATCTTGATTCGAGGTACGTATGGCTAACTTTAACCTTTGTAGAATCCTCTTGTTGGGTCCGAGCCTACGGTATTTGTACCTTGTTTGAAAACATGTGAATTGATTGTTCAAATGTGTTGAGATGTAAGATTCTATTCTCTAATTGTCCTAGTTGATTGCCATACTACCGTGCTATATGAGGTTGTGAAAAGTGTTTTGATGTGCCTATCTTATTATGTGCAAAACTCGTAAATGCTCGAGGGTATCAATATGAAAGTATGTGTTAATGAATGAAAGAAGGTTAATGTGCACAAGTGTGGGAATGTATATAATGGCTAAGGAAAATCGTGCGTGGTAAGTAATGAAAAAGGGTATTATGAAACGATGTGAATTAGTTGAACAATTATGTCAATGTTGTGTGTATGAATTACTTTCCACGAGGATGAACTACCACCTGAAGGCTTGAGTCACAACAGGGCACTGCACATTACCGTGCAATATGAAGATTAATTCATTACCAGGGTTCTGATTGATGCAGGTCCAGCCTTAACATTTGCCCATTGACAACACTAAAGAGATAGGGCAAGGGACTGTACGAAATACGAGAAGAATCCATGAATGTAAAAGCTTTCGATGGGTATCAAAGGTCCATCATTGAAGAAATCAGTCTCTGTTTAAATTATTGAAAATCTCTTTTATGTTTTAATGAATCGATATTTTTTTTTCTCTCAAACTTTCATTTATACAACATTACTATTCCCTGTCTTGATGAACCAATGAATGTGACATGCAATGAGACAATGCAACAAAACGATAGTGATTCAGAATAAGAAGATATCATACCCGAGGAAATCGTCAGAGAAGTAGAGAACTTTGAAAACAAGCCTAAGTCCAATCTGGATGAGACCGAGGTAATCAACTTGGGAGATTCAAAGACTGTCAAAGAAACCCGCATCAGCATCCACCTGTCACCGCCAGAGAGAAGAGTATACACAATTCCTTAAGGAGTATAAAGAAGTATTTTCATGGTCGTATGATGATATGATCGGACTAAGTACATCTATCGTGGCTCACAAGTTGTCCACCAATCCAATGTGCCCATCAGTGAAGCAGAAGCTCCGGAAGTTCAAGCCTGACATGAGTTTGAAAATCAAGGAGGAAGTCACAAAACAAATCAACGTCAAGGTCCTCAGGGTGATTGAATACCCAACATGGTTAGCCAACATCATGCTAGTTCCAAAGAAGGATGGAAATGTCAGAGTTTGCGTTGATTACCGGGATCTCAACCGAGCCGGTTCAAAAGATGATTTCCCTCTTCCAAACATACACATCCTAAACAACAATTGTGCCAAACATTAACTCCAGTCATTTTTTGATTGCTTCGCCGGTTACCATAAGATCTGGATGGACGAGGAGGACGCTGAGAAAATGACTTTCATCACACCATGGGGAGTGTACTATTATAAGATGATGCCATTCGGCCTAAAGAATGCTGGGGCCACTTATACGATGGCTATAACTACTATCTTCCATGACATGATACATAAGGAGATCGACGTATATGTGGACGATGTCATCATGAAGTCCAAGAAAGCCACATATCATATAGTAGATTTGAGGAAGTTCTTCAGCAGATTGGGGAAATACAACTTGAAATTAAACCCTGCAAAGTGTGCATTCGGGGTTCCTGCTAAAAAATTGCTTGGGTTCATCGCCAGTCATTGAGGAATAGAACTGGATCCATCAAAAGTCAAAGCCATCCAGGAGCTTCCACCACCAAAGAACAAGAATGATGTAATGAGTTTTCTAGGATGGCTAAATTACATCAGCTGGTTCATAGTCCAGTCCACAGTAATATGTGAACCAATCTTCAAGATGTTAAAGAAAGACGCTGCAACCAAATGGACTGAGGATTGTTAAAAGGCCTTCGACAGAATCAAGGAGTACCTATCGACGCCATCAGGTTTGGTTCCGCCAGAGCCAGGTAGACCATTGCTACTCTACCTCGCAGTACTAGATGGAGCTTTCGACTGCGTTCTAGGGCAGCATGATGAGACAGGGAGAAAGGAATGGGCTATCTATTATCAGAGTAAGAAGTTCACTTCATACGAGGCGTGATATTCTCTACTAGAACGTACATGTTGCGCTCTAACTTGGGTCGCTCAGAAGCTGAGGCACTACTTTTGTGCCTACACAACATACCTCATATCAAGGATGGATCCTTTGAAGTATATCTTTCAGAAACTCATGCCCACCGGCAAACTGGCCAAGTGGCAAATCCTGCTAAGTGGGTTCGACATCGTCTATGTTACTCAAAAAGCGATCTGGGAACAGGAACTACCAGATCATCTTGCTGAAAATCCTGTGGGAGGAGAATACGAACCTATGAATACATATTTTCCCGATGAAGAAGTATTGTTCATAGGAGAAAACATCGCTGAATCCTATGATGGCTGGGGATGTTTTTTGGCGGAGCAACAAATTTCAAAGGAGTCTGCATTGGAGTCGTCTTAGTATTGGAAACCGGCCAACATTACCCGGTATCTGCTAAACTCAGATTTCCCAGCACCAACAACATGGCAGATTACGAAGCCTACATCCTAGGGCTCAACATGGACATTGATATGAATATTCAGGAGTTGTTGGTAATTTGTGACTCAGATTTTCTTATACACCAGGTACAAGGAGAATGGGCAACAAAGAATTCCAAGATACTGTCGTATCTGCACCATGTGCAGGAATTGAGAATGAGGTTCACCAGGACAGAATTTTGGCACGTCCCTAGAATTCAGAACGAGTTTGCTGATGTACTGGCCACTCTATCATCCATGATACAACATCCAGATAAGAACTTCATTTATCCTATTCCCGTAAAAGTCCATAGCCAGTCGGCATATTGGGCCTATGTTGAAGAAGAAGCCGACGCAAGACCATGGTTCCACGACATCAAGGAGAGAATACCCAGAGCATGCAATCATACCCAGAAGCGTACGCTTCAGAGGTTATCCAACAGTTTCTATCACAGTGGGGGAACCCTGTACATGAGAACTCCTGATTTGTGGTTGCTAAGGTGTGTCGATGCAAAAGAAGCTTCTAAACTACTTGAAGAAATACATGCTGGTACTTGTTCCCCGCATATGAATGGTTTTGTTTTGGCCAAGAAGATACGTAGGGCCGGTTATTTATGGATGACCATGGAAACTGACTGCATCTAGTACGTTCGAAAGTGCTACCAATATCAGGTACATCCAGACATGATAAAAGTGCCGCCACACGAGCTCAATGCAACAAGCTTACCTTGCCCATTCGCTGCATGGGGAATGGATGTCATTGGACCGATCGAGCCTACTGCCTCAAATGGGAACATGTTCATCCTAGTAGCGATTGATTACTTCACCAAATGGGTCGAAGCAGCATCTTACAATGAAGTGACTAAGAAAGTCGTGGCAGACTTTGTTCGCGACCAGATTGTTTGTCGATTTAGAGTTCCAGAATTAGTCATCACCGACAATGCAACCAATCTCAACACTGATCTAATGAAATCCATTTCTGAGACTTTCAAAATCAGACACAAGAATTCCACAGCTTATAAGCCCTCAGATGAATGGAGTTGTAGAAGCCGCCAACAAGAATATCAAGAAAATACTGGGAAAGATGGTAGAAAATCACAAACAATGGCACGAGAAGCTGTCATTTGCCTTATTGGGATACCACACCACAGTCCACACATCAACCGGGGAAACTCCCTACTTGCTGGTTTATGGTACATAAGCCGCCATTCCTGCTGAAGTAAAAATGCCTTCCTTGAGAATCATACAAGAAGTTGAGCTCAAGGACACAAAATGGATAAGGAGCCATTATGAGCATTTAGCCCTCATAGATGGAAAAAGAATGAATGCAGTATGTCATGGGCAACTCTACCAGAACAGAATGTCCAGAGCCTTCAACAAAGAGTCAAGCTAAGATAGTTCACACCGGGGCAATTGGTGCTGAAAAAGATCTTTCCATATCAAGATGAAGCTAAATGGAAATTCTCTCCCAACTGGCAAGGTCCATATATGGTTCACCGAGCATTGACAGGAGAAGCTCTTATACTTGCAGGAATGGACGGAGAAATCTGGCCGAAACCAATAAACTTAGATGCAATTAATTGATACTATGTGTAGCTCTTTATGCTTTTATCAAATGCTGTAAATTGAACTACGCTCGACCGGATTCCCATTTAAGAGGGGATATGTAGGCAGCCCTGTGGGTTCGGTCACAAACAAATAAAAATCTTATGTCCCCCCACAATTAGAAACTGGGGCAGAATTATGAGGAAGACGCTCGAAATTCCGAATCAAGTTCAGCCGATCGCAGCATGTACAACAGTCAGTAATGTCAATCCATCTAACTGGGGCATAATTTTGAGGAGGACCCTCAAAATTCAATAGCAAAAGAGGTTGCAATGTCTCGGATCTTGTCACGATCGTTGGTTCATCTAAAATTCTTAAAATATAACTGTTCACTATGTCTTTACAAAACTATGCATGTTTGATTGTAAGGTTATTATGTTTAGCCAAATGCAACTTCGACCATTTAAACCGGATCTTCAAGCCAGGCAAAGCAAGTCAAGCAAAGCCAGCGGGGACACGAATCAACCTATCCCATCCACAGAACTTACGATCTTTCTTTGGATGCAGGAGCGAGAGTATACATGCCTTGGTCACATTCCCCATAACAATTGCACTACTGAAATATGCTACTAGCTAAGAAATTCTGCTACTATCTACTGTTTATTTCCCTTGCATGAGGTTAAGCTCTACCTCCATATTTGCATAAGGCTAATCTCTACCTTCATCATCATAAGGCTAATCTCTGCTTTCTCTTGCATAAGGCTAATCTCTGCCTACCCTTGTATAAGGATGATCTCTAGCTTCCTCTACATAAGGCTAAACGTTGCCTTCCCTTGCATAAGGCTAAGACATGCCTTCCCCTGCATGAGACTAACTCTGTCTCCATCTATACCTTCATCTTGCATGGGACTAAGCCCTGTCCCGTATCTGCATGAGGCTAAGCCCTGCCTCCATATTTGCATAAGGATAATCTCTGCCTTCATTTGTGTGAGACTAAGCTCTGTCTCCATATCTACATGAGGCTAAGCCCTGCCTCCATAATCTCTGCCTTTACTTTGCATAAGGATAATCGTTGCCTTCACATCTGCATGAGGCTAAGCGCTGCCTCCATAATCACTGCCTTTACTTTGCATAAGGCTAATCGCTGCCTTCACATCTGCATGAGGCTAAGCTCTGCCTCCAATTTACATTCTTTCACCGAGACTAAGCCCTGTCTCTCAAGAATTATTTAGTTTGCTCTCCTTTCGGGCTATGCTCTGCCCTCAGCTTCACAAGAATAAGCCTTGTCTTGTTGATTCTAACATCATACTATTGCATCTCATGGGCTGAAATATTGCCAACTTGTCCAAAGGCGTCATTGTCTAAAGGCATCATCCTCATAGCCGGAAGACACCATGTCATGGCCTGAGGATCTCTCAAAATTTGCATATCATTATTAAAAGACGTCATAGTTCGGATGCACCATCTTCATGGCCCGAGAACATCATTTCATAGCCTACGAATCTCTCACTGATCAACTCATGGCCCAGGACGTCATGGTCCAAGGACATCATCCTTAACCGTCCGAAGACAACTTCCATGGTCTGAAGGGAATCTGCATCATGTTTAAATTTTTGCACAAATATATGCTCGTAGTATATTTTATTTGCAGGTGACCCGGCAAGCAACTGTCGTCTTAGCAGGAGCGATCTCGCTCCAGTTCCTCCGACTATACCAAACATGACCGCTCCTATAAACCATTCCTTCACCAAGATATTGTGTCCATTTCTTTTGATGATTTCGCTGGTATATTTCATTGATGAATCCAGAACTACACACAGCCTAATTCCTATAAAACCAGGGATATGTAGGCAGCTCAGAAGCCAGAGTGCGGCCTAAATCTCTCAAACCATTTCGCTTGGTCAAAATTGGCCATCATATCTTTACCTACCAACTTTTTCTTCCTTTTCGGGTAAAGAGGGGCAGATGTTGATGCCCAATTTTTCCTAAAATAATTTTTAAATTGCATATATACCTTCAAAATCATACATTAGTATCAATTGGTATTTTTCACAATTTTTTTACATTTTTATTAATTTGTCCAGTATTTTTATTTCTAATAACTAATTATAAAATTGCATCACAAACCATTTCAAAGACATTTCTTGATTTAATTTATTATTTATGGTCTTATTAAGTCAAAATTATTCCATAATAGCCCATTTGGTACTTTTGGCTACAATATCAATAAATTTGCAATTATAGCCCATGTATATAATTTCCGTATCATTTTTACCAGAAAATAGTCTTTTATATTTTTAAATGTTAAATAATCATTTTTTAAAATATTTATATGCATGAAATTCATTTTTTATAATTAGTAACTATTTTATAAATTATTTTAATTAATTTATCTTGGGTATTTAACAAATGGCCCTATTCTATTTCAATTAAAGTCTATATTACCAGCCCAAATGCCTAATTAAATTAGCCAAATTAACCCAGGCCCAATTTCTACCCAAACCTTATCCGGTCTTGATGAATCTTGGCCGTTGACCATTTTTGATCGACGGCTCGGGTTAATTCTTCCCTAATTTAATCTAAACACCCCCCAAAACCCCCACTCTCATCTCAAACGCCGTCACCTTTCACCCTTCTCTCCCAAATTCTCGTTGCTTGCTTGTCATTGATTATGGTGGATTACCACCATTCTCCAGCCTTAACGGCTCTCCTACGCCGGGTTTTCTATTGTCTTTGAGGTCCTCAAGAGACTAGGGAACAGTCCACTCACACATTGGCCTGTCCACCAGTCTCAGGCCACCATGACTCGATTTGAGTAAGATTGTCCTACTTTTGGCTAAAACCTATGGTTTCTAAGCCGGTATTTTCATCTCTGGGTTATTTTCTCGAAACCCTAACCTCATCTCCTAAACCTTTTAGATCTGTAATAGATCTAAGAAGGTTCGAACTATTTTTACTTGTTTTTATGAGAAACCTTCCATTTTACAAAGTGTCGCTTCATTTTTTCCTAACTAGGGTTTCTGAAAACCTTTTCTACAAAATGATTTCTGATATTTTAAGTTTTTATTCTCTGATTCTTGTGTGTTTGATAGATTTTGTTAAGTTTCTCCTTAACCCTAACCAGTTATGTTGAAACCCCTAAATTTTTAGCACTATATTTGGATTCTGAGTTAGTCCTTGCTGTTTGATCATTCGATTCTGCTGTGTGTTTGATTCTCATGAATAATGCTTTGTTTAATTAGAGTATTTTGTGATTTTTACCATAGTATGTCCTATTAGGGTTTCCGATCTGATTCCTTCTGTTTGTACTTGGTTTACTTGCTCATTCATGGAGAATCTATATTATTTCCCTTAAAATCAGTATTATTATGATTCTTTGAATCCCTGATTCACTATGCTGTTACTCATATGCTAATTTCCGGTTATTTTCCCTATTTTCACAACTTTAAAATTATTTCTTGCATTATTTATGATCAACTGTGTTATTTACTGATTCTTACTACCTATGTCCTTAATTGAACCTTTGTGTATCTACCCTTAATTACCTATTACGTACCTAGATTATTTGATTTCTTTCCTTAATTGTTACCTGCTCTTTACCATTGGTAAATTACTTCCTTAATTAAGGGAAGACTTTACTGATTTTGTTCTTAATTTACTATGTGATTCTCCAATTACTGAACAATTGATTGTTTACCTTATTTACCTAGCTCTCGACTATTATATATACTCCCTTCTATTATCACTACACACACGAACACTAGTTCAGCAATTCTCCCTTACACTTCAAAGCTTTCTGCTCTTTCTTGTTACTTCTTACTCTCACTAAACTAAGCCAAGATTAGTTATTTCATTACATTTTCTCTATATTCTCTCTTTGCTCTTCTTAACTAATATGTCCTGATTCAATTTCAACTTCAAAACTCTATGTGTTCTGTTACTGCTTTAGTTCACTGATTTCCAGTCATGTTCCTATTTACTATTTGGCTGTTCAATACGTAACTAACATGCCTAAATCACTGTTTCACTTAGCATGTAGGTATTCTGTCCTGCCCAACTTGATTAACATGTTTAAGGACTCGCCTATTGCTTTCTCTAGCCTGCTTCAATTTGACTTTGCTCATGTATGTCAGCATGTTTGATTGTTTGCCTATTTGTTTATTTAGATTCTAGTACTAACCTGCTTGCTAAGTGATCTAATACCCCCAAGTAATCCTGTAACTATACTTATTGTCCAGAATAATATGTTTCCATATGTATTTTCTGTGATCCATGCCCTATGTCTGTACTATTAGCTATATGATTAATTCATTAATCCTATAAAAACTCTTGAAAAGGCTTCTGTGCTCCTGTTTTTGGGTTAATATGTTCTATGAGTCCCCAATACCCACAATCCCTGAGTAAAATTTGTTTTTGAATGGTACTGTTTAAACTGTTTGCTGATTTCTAATAAGTTCACACTGTTTTTCAAATAACTGTTTTACTACTAATCAAATTCCTATTTTTTATAAAACCTCTTTACTTAATTAAGTCCTTTTCAATACTGTTTTCATATCAAAACCTTTTCAAACTATGTCAAGCACTCTCACTTTACTCCTAAGTCCTTAGGTTCTGCCCTTCCAGTGTGTGTACTGCCTTGGGATCCTTTTGAGAAACCTTGGAACTCTGGCACACTGGGCTGGCTATTCAACACTGCACTTACTCAGTCCTTATTATGGAATGTTTGGGTGTGAGCACTGTCGGGGATCCTTGAGGTCCTTAGGGAACTCTGACACACCTGGACTGAAGGCTTGGGGTCATCAGATGTGTTTGGGCCTGCATCAGGCTCCCTATAGTTTAACTTCTTTCCTTTTTACTTTTCTAATTCATTCATCCATTGGTCTGCTATAATTATTTGTAAACAGATACTGGGGTGGCTTGTGAAAATGATGAGGGTAGCTTTGTGAACCTGCTGGTATTATTGGGTAGAAAGCATGCTTTAGGCTTTACATCCTGTGTATTTGCATTAGACTACATGTCCTAGGACCAACGTGTTCATCCAAATCATGCTAAACATTGCATTAGATATCCTGTTCCTAAGACTACACATTTACCGCTTCAGCGTATCACATGTCACTAGCATATGTTTTAACGTTGTATCAGTCTATCACTTAGAGATCCTTCTCCTATGGCAATAAGTAATCTTGACATAAAATTGTCACTCTTGTGTGCATTTATAAATTTTCTCATATAGATGTTATACTTCTGAATAAAAACTGGTACAAATTCCCTTTTTAAGTCTTCATCACCTAGAGCAGCATGTTGTAGGTTAAAACAAATTTTAAACTGTTAAACATCTCCTATAATTGTGATCGCATACAGTCCCATTCCTAGGCAAGCCTTAGGTAATTAATTTCTATAAAATTGGAAACTACTTGATTGTGTTTACTGCTTAAAGGCTAACAAGTTTAAAATCAGTAGGTAAACTGATTAGGGCCCTGTCGTTAAAGTTTGTATTGAACAGTGATGCATATTCCTGTGCATTGATTTCACTTAGATATCCTGTCTTAAGATATTTTTTCTAATAAAACTGCCTTTTTCTGTATTTGAGACGTGCTATTTATTTGTAGTATGTGTGGAGGTGAATATGAGCTTTTTAACTGCTTCTGTCACTTATCTGCTAGTCCTACTTGTTCTTGCCCGTCGCCTAGAATTTTCCCCTTTAGAACCTTAGGGGGTTGTCTAGAACTGCCCAGACTTAGAGGTCCTAAACTCCTCCACGACTACAAAGAAGGGACGGGTAACATCACTCTTAGAGCTCGTTAAACAAAACCCGCTTAGTAACCGCTAAGGGGTGAGATATGGGTAGAAAAGGATATGATGACATGTGCGCTAATGCAACGTGTAGACTCTCATTGAGAAGTCATTATCGGGAATTGCACAGATTTGTTCCTATAGGATAAACAACTTAGGACCTCCTTTATCCTTTACATATGTGTGCTTAGACCGCTAATCTGTTAAGACCTTTATTTGTTTACATATGTGTGCTTAGACTGTATAATTTCTTTTTGAATAATTAATGAAATAGGTTTGGCTGGGACCCACAGTTGTGGACTTTGAGGGGTGCCTAACACCTTCCCCGTGAAGTAACTTCAAGCCCTTACCCAATCTCTGGTTATACAATTAGTATTATAAATGACCCATAATAGGTGCCCTAACACACCTTAATTCGTTAGGTGGCGACTCTTCGAATTCCTTATACCCCTTTTCCCAGAAGGAAATGAGTTGTCCCAATAATGTCAAAAACCCTGACCAATCCGAAAGGAGAGGAAAAAGGTGGCACGACACTTATTGTAGAAGGTTGACCTTTTAGGGTTCTTAGGTCCTTATATTCACCTTATATGAAGTTTTTCTTGATACACTTGAGTTCTAAATTACTAGTTTCACCCCTACATGCTTTGATTAGAGCTAATTGCTTTAGGATTCACCCTTACCGCCTACTTGACCCTGTGCTGACTTAACCAAAGGTTTTACCTCTTTTATCGTCATGCTATATTTTCATAAACTTCCTATAATTAATTGAATTGTTTAAAATCTCTCATAATTTCTCAACCTCATAAGGGGTTTAGATAACTTATATCTTAGTCGACTTGTCCTTACTTTGAATTATTTTTGGCTTGGGTTGGCTTCTTATTTTTGACTTGAGTTTTGTGGATTTTTTACTTTGTCTTGCTTTTCCCTGGTCAAGTTGTTCTCTTTACATTTAGTATTCTTTACCCTGATTATTCCTTGTGAACGATGTTCTGCTGTTTCTTTGTGACTTGAAGTTCTTGTATTGATTTATTTGCCATACCTTGTGTCATTCTCATGGTTGCATAATTGTTTGTTGCATTCCATATGTAAATTGGGGACTACAGATCTATTCTGGGAGATCCACCATGTACTGCATATTAACTTTTGGATTACGGACGTATTCGTAACGACCCGATCGGTCGTTCCATGAGATTTACCCCATTTCCCCTTTTTCTGCATTTGTTATGTACCACTATCTTGTTTTTGATGTGTTAGATCAGTTGGTTTGGGTCCGGAGTAGTTATGGTAAGACTTTAAGCATTTAGCCTTTTAAAGTAGCCTAATAGTTGAGAAAGTCAACTGAGAGTTGACTTATTGCTAAATGACCTCGGAATGCGGATTTTATGGCTCGAATAGCTTCGTTAGGTGATTTGAGACTTCAGAGTGTGTTCGGAATATTTTTGTGGTGACCGGAGTAGAATTAGGCTTGAATTGGCGAAAGTTAGTTTTGTGGCGATTTCCGATCGGCAGTGGAAAATAGGCTATCGAGGTCGGAATGGAATTCCAAAAGTTGGAACAGTTTCGTAATGTCATTTTGGATTTGTCTGCAAAAATTTCATGTTAATCGGAGGTGTTTTGGTTGGTTTCGGCGTAGTTGGCGAATTTTAGGAGTTTCAAAGTTCTTAGGCTTGAATTTGATGAAAATTTGGTGTTTTCGTGTTGTTTTTGCTGTTTCGAGGGCTTGACTAAGTTGGAATAATGCTACGGGGTGTGTTGGTATGTTTGGTTGGGGCCCCGAGGGGCTCAGGATTGATTTCGGATGGTTGATGGGAAGTTGGAGTGATTTTTTTTGGAAATCTGCTTTGCTGGTGTTTTCGCACCTGCGGAAGGGGAGTCGCAGGTGCGGTTGCACAGGAACGGAGAGAAAGGTCGCAGGTATGAGTTTTTCCTGTGTGGAGAATGAATGCGAGGGGTTTGTCGCACCTGCGATGTTGCTGGTGCGGAAAGGTGGTCGCAGGCGCGAGAACTAGCCAGTTAAGTGAGTCTCGCAGGTGCGCACCCTGGGACCGCAGGTGCAGGTCCACAGGTGCGGCCAATTGTCCACAAGTGCGTAAATGACTGTGCAGAACAGTATAAAAAGGACCCCTCCGCGAAATTTATTAGTTTTCATCAATTTGCATGCGGGAGGAGTCCATTGAAGGTGGTTTTGACAGAGAATTTCAAAGATCTTCAGCAAAGGTAAGTTCTTTGGTTGTTAATCCCGTTCCTATGCTATTTTCTTAAGATTAGGCTTGAAAATTTAAGGATTTGGGTAGGAAAAAGTTGAAAAAATGGGAGAAAAGAAGTGGGATTTCTTTTGAGGTTTTGCAATGGCAATTGTGGTCCGATTTTGGTGTTCTTGGTATGTATAGAATCATGGGAGGATGAGGTTTCTAATGATATTAAAATTATTGATTTCTGAGATGTGGGCTCGGGGCTCGGGGCTCAGGTATGGCCGAATTTTTAGATTTTGATTAAATTGATAATTTTCGATCGGGTCGTGTTCCTTGAGTATATATTAATGAGGTTGAACATCTTTTGGCTAGATTGAGAGCAATCGGGAGCCAATTTGAGGGGCAAAGGCTTAGCGGGCTAGTGTCGCGGACCGGTAGAGGTAAGTAATGGTCTTAAAGCTTGTCCTGAGGGTATGGAACCCCAGACTGCATTATTTTCTCACTGAATTTGGAATGGTGCACATGTCAGATGACGTATATGTGGCACGTACTGACTTTTGGATTGGACTAGGTCCTCTCCGCGGCAACTAATGAGTTGCATATTACTCAAATCTTATGTTAAATTATGTTCTAAAGATTTGTGAAATATTTGGGCTGTAAGCCGTGTTTGGGGCCTCGTGCCGATCTGTTTAGACCCCTTTGAGGGTGTTTTATTGTTGTTTTCCTCACTACCTGTTGATGATTTTACTCAGCATCATTGTGCATATTGTTTTTTTAAACTCAGCCTGATTTACACTACATGAGCATTAAAATGATGTTTTCGGGACGAGTACCCCGTTCTATTACTTCGCTCGAGGGTCTTTTCGAGTGGTTCCACTGAGTGTGGCCGAGGGCCAAGAGTGATGGTGAGGTGCTGAGTGATATTAGCGCTTGGGCTGAAGGAGCCCCTCCGGAGTCAATACACACCCCCAGTGAGCGCACCGAGTGTGAGTGATTGAGTGATTGGGAGGTACTGAGGGATTGTGAGGCATGCCCGAGGGGCTGATTATGAAACATGTTTTTTCCCGAGGGGCTACTTATGTTATTACTACATTCATTTGCGTACCAAATCATTGTTTTAAAGTTGTTAAAAATGTGCATTGTTTTAAGGACTTTTGTGAAGTTGATTTCTAAGGCATGACAATTTCGTATATCTATGTATAGTATTGAAAAGTATGGTTGTGTATATTGTGACTTGATGACATTGATATTTATGTGATTCCTTGCTACTTAGACTTGATTTATTTCCATTACTACCGAGTTGGTGCACTCACATTACTCCCTGCACCTCTGTGTGCAGATTCAGGAGCAGATATCGAGCATTAGCTTTTATATATATATCGCAGCGGAGCCGGATCGTGGGGATATAGAGGTAGCTGTTCAGAGTTTGCAGCATCTCTGCGTTCCCTTCCTGTTGTATTTAGCTTTGATTCGGAGTTTTGTGTCATAATACTTTATTTTGGCTTATTTCACTGGATGCTCATGACCTATTGGCTCCGGGTTTTGGGGATGGTAGTACTGTATATAAAGTTTTCCTATTATATTAAGAACTTTCTGTATATTTTTATGAATTGCTTGAAACGTAAATGGGATTTTCAAAAGGAAATGTGAACACGCAGTAGTCGGCTAGCCTAGTTCCACGATAGGCGCCATCATAACCGGTTAGAATTTGGGGTCATGATAGTTTGGTTTAGAGCCCTAGGTTACATATGACTCGACGGTCATGAGCAGGTTTAGTAGAGTATTGCGGATCGGACGGACGTCTGTACTTATCTTCGAGAGGCTGCCGAACTTTTAGGAAATATTCTATCTTTCTTGAACTCTTTCGTGCTGATCTATTGATTCTTGATATCTGAACTTACGTTGTTTCATTCTCTCACAGATGGTGAGGAGACACCATACCGATCAGAGTGACCAGTCACCAGCTAGACCAGCGAGAGGTCGAGGTCGTGTTAGAGGTAGGGTCCAGCCCGCGCAGCAGCCGGGGCAGTACCTCAGAATCCCCCTATTGATCATGATCAGGTTCCCGCCGATGGTTTCCCATCAGGACAGGCTTAGGCACCAGCAATGCCTATGTTTATTCCGGGTGTTAAGGAGGCCCTGTCTCAGATATTGTCAGTATGCACCGGTTTGGCTCTGACCGTTCTGCCACCACAGCTCAGGCCAGGGGAGGCAATCAGACTCTAGCTGCCCGGGCACTTGAGTAGGCTGCACAGGGTATTCAGGCACCGAGAGTAGCCCCAGCTCAGCCAGCTTCTCCGATTCAGGATTATGTGGTCCCTGCAATGCCTGAGGACGAGCAGCGCAGTTTGGAGAGGTTCAGCATACTTCAACCTCTGACTTTCAGCAGTACAGAGGGCGAGGATGCCTAGGGATTTCTAGATAGGTGCTAGAGGATACTGCGCACCGCGGGTATTATGGAGACCGCTGGGGTCTCGTTTGTTACCTTTAACATTGTGGGTGTTGCCTTTACTTGGTGGGTGTCTTTCTAGAGGCATAGACCGGTTGGTTCAGCACCTCTTACCTGGCAGCAGTTCTCCACTATCTTTTTGAAGAAGTATGTTCCTCAGTCCCACATAGAGGAGCAGCGTAGGCAGTTTGAGCAGCTGCGTCAGGGAGAGTTACCACTCACTCATTACGAGATGAGATTATCCCTACTGAAAAGGGAGAGAGTGAGGAGGTTCGTAGATGGTCTTTCTTATCAGCTTCGGTTGTTTATGACTCGAGAGAGAGTATCGGGTGCTTCATTCGAGTAGGTTGTTGATATAGCTCGAGATATTAAGTCTGTTCCCTGCAAGGAGTAGGAGGAGAGGGAGGCCAAGTGGCCAGCCCACGTATCAGCGGGGGTAGTACTTCGAGATCCCTCTATTGGTCATGATTAGGTTACCGTCGATGGTGTCCCAGCGGGACAGGATCAGGCACCAGCAGTGCCTATGGTTATTCTGGGTCTTAAGGAGACCCTGTCTCAGATATTGTCAGTATGCACCGGTTTGGCTCAGGCCGTTTCCATGTCTTCCTCTGCCACCAGAGCTCATGTCGGGGGAGGCAATCAGACTCCAGCTTCCCGAGCACTTGAGCAGGCTGCACATGGTATTCAGGCACCTGGAGCATCCCAAGCTCAGCCAGCTGCTTCGATTCAGGATTATATGGTCCCTGCTATGCCTGAGGACGAGCAGCGTAGGTTGGAGAGGATCAACAGATTTCAGCCTCCCACTTTCAGCGGTACAGAGGGCGAGGATGCGCAGGGATTTCTAGATAGGTGCCAGAGGATACACCGCACCGTGGGTATTCTGGAGACCAGTTGGGTCTCGTTTGTTACCTTTTAGTTTGCGGGTGCTGCCTTTACTTGGTGGGAGTCTTTCAAGAGGCGTATCCTGGTTGGTTCAGCACCTCTTACCTGGCAGAAGTTCTCCACGATCTTTTTGGAGAAGTATGTTCCTCAGTCCCACAGGGAGGAGCAACGTAGGCAGTTTGAGCAACTGCGCCAGGGAGAGTTATCAGTCACTCAGTACAAGATGAGATTTTTCGAGTTGGCTAGGCATGCTTCTGAGATTGTCCCTATAGATAGGGAGAGAGTGAGGAGGTTCGTAGATGGTCTTTCTTATCAGCTTCGGTTGTTTATGACTCGAGAGAGAGTATCGGGTGCTTCATTCGAGCAGGTTGTTGACATAGCTCGAGATATTGAGTCTATTCGCCGCTAGGAGCGGGAGGAGAGGGAGGCCAAGAGGCCTCGTGGTTCGGGCATTTCTAGTGGTGCTCCCTTCATGGGACAGTTTCAGCAGGGTAGGGATCGTCCATTCAGGCCTTCTTAGTCAGGCCGCCCAGCTTATAGTGGTGCATCTTCGGGGCAGGGTCCCCGTGGTTCTCAGTCAGGCTGTATTTCATTTGGTTCCCTCCCGGCTCTGAGTGCAGCTCGAGCACCTCCAGTTCAGGGTTCATCTATTCAGGAGTCTTCTAGTGGTCGTGCAGGTGCTAGGGATTTCTATCAGTCCCTGCCTCCAGCTCAAGGTAGTTGTTTTGACTGCGGAAAGTTCAGGCATGGGTGGAGGCAGTGTCCCCGCCGTTCCGGTGGATCTTCACAGCAGAGGGGCCAGCCCTCGACTT